>LUCH01000511.1:134299-176546 GCA_013368495.1 Paragonimus heterotremus
CGTTGATGCCACTTAGACATGAAGTTGTAGTTCCTGCAAACCAGAGGAACAAAATTCAATCGTGATAGAAGCAATGAGAAATTTTTTAATAAATGGAAAAAAATAAAGAGGTTGGCCAGGTGGTCATAATCATCTCGAGCTAGTAAACGACAAGTGAGTAAGATGGGAAGGAAAATCCATAAAGGTTAAAAATTAAACCACAGCTAAACCAACCTTGGCCAAACGTTGAGCACAGCCGTCTAATTTGGTATACATATCCTGAGCGAAGTTCTTATCGAAACCTTGTGGTTGCGGGGAATCAGAAGATGTGCCAAGTGACTGTTGACCGAGACCGTTAGTCGCCCGATTAACAGCGGTCTGGTCAGAAGTATTTCTATCTGACAACATGCGACTAGCGTCTTCCAGTAAGGCAAACAGCCGTTTGATTATCACTTCGCCCGGAACGTAACCCAAAACGGCATTCACTGAAGTGGTCAGCTAAGCGAAAACAATTTGACATGACATGGTATGAATCAACAGGAGCACATGAAAGACTAGAAGTGGGCAAAACAACAGAATGATGAAAACAGTACTCATGTCTCTTGCGTTTGACACTTTCAACCAGAAGTGTGTTGACAATGCAGCAGAGCGCTCACAAAAAAGACAAATACAGGTGGCTGATGTCTGAACAATACATAGCCACAGTTACGGATGAGCAGGACTTTCAGCGGCACTCAGCTTGCACGGACCGGACAAATGCATTGTACGTGAACAGCGTTGCACTAGCTCAGGATTACAATACATCTACAGACAAGTCATGAGAGGATACTTACTCACCCAGGATGAAACAGGTTGTTCTTATCATTGCCCGCACCAACTGTAATCTATAATAACTTTCGATGAATACTAATCATTCGTCAGTCACAATACTTAACAAGTCCTGTGTAAACCACCAAATAATTCATCCGATTCAACACAATTTCATCCAGCTGGACGAAAAGCCAGAACAATTTGCGTCGAAAGAAACGAGAAAGACAGACGGATGGATAAGACACGATTTCGCTTAAAAAGGTTGCATGGAAAACTAAATTCGTGAGAACTACAAGGTGAGCGATCTAACGACAGTGCAAACAATGACACGATACACGGTGAGGAGGGTTCAATTCATCTACCAGCGGCTATCCGGTCAACTGAAAGAATTAGGCTAGCCTTTCTTGATCACACCGGGAATTATATACAATGTCGAACGAGAAATGGAAACTGGATGATGAATGCGGTGGCATGTATTAAAGGTTGTAGAAACAAAGACTGCCGAGAGGACTATAGTAACAGCCGACTGTTCCTAGATATATATACATAGTGGCATACAGTTCGGAAGCCATTTCGATGAGATTAGTTCCAGAGGCAGCCGGCACCTTTGCTTACACGGCTTGTTCTGCAAAGCAGTGATTGTGGATGAATTGAAATTACTTACACAGCAGTAAACTTGTTCCAGTTGTTGTGGGTAGATCCACAGCGAAGTGACGCGTAAGAAGTCGTAACAATAGCAAGTAGGTCGAGGTGCTTTGTAGAAGACCCAATAGTCATCAGAAACTTTATCATAGGCAGGCTGGATAATCATTTATTATAAGCGACCACTCATTGGCCACGCAAGGCCAACTTAGTGCGTGACCAACCAGTATACGAAGAAATCTTTTAGGTTTGCCACTTGCTAACAACCCTAAACGATCATTTTCCTACCGTCAAATGTTACAGTTACAGAATCATTCCACCTAAAATAGCTCAAAAACACGAATGTTACAACACGGCACAAGTCAGTATGAACGAGAATTCAGACGCGCCACGCATACACGCGAGATCACCTTCTGAGTATTGAACAAAAATGGACCGAAAGTATGTACAAACCTAGTGAATGAGATAAACCGGTTTATTTGAAAACACAAGAAAACGAAATAATTCGGAGAAGTGTTGTGAACTATCCAATTAAACAACACAAAAACAGTGACAACGAATCGAAAATTACAGGCAAGCGAATGCACTGCTATGTTCAAGACCTGTAGAAAGAAACAAACGGACTCTCTGAAACAGCTGTCCAAAGAACTGGAGGTTTGTCTGCAGTGCACCATATTCGCATCAGTGAGCGACTAGTGGGTCACGTGACTGCCTTACCGTGATACATGCGTACCTTTATATGCACTAGAAGACAGCATCCGTCGACAGCGACCTTAGAGATGCGCTTGTATGACATACACGTGCTCGGTAGGTTGCTTCAGTCGTGCTTGTGCTCTGAATAGGATTCTGGATTTGTTATGACTACTTCAGGCGTTTTAATACTATATATTTCGTAGCGGCAAAACG
The DNA here is from genome assembly GCA_013368495.1 of Paragonimus heterotremus. Taxonomy (NCBI): domain Eukaryota; kingdom Metazoa; phylum Platyhelminthes; class Trematoda; order Plagiorchiida; family Troglotrematidae; genus Paragonimus; species Paragonimus heterotremus. The sequence goes on from LUCH01000511.1 coordinate 136,637, forward strand.
TTGCGAAATCGCGGAAGTGAGAATATACCAATTAAGGCAGTCTGACCAGGTCGTGCTTCAATCAATCCCTAACGGATATTTGCCGGAAGTGTACCGTTAATGCCATCAGCGACAGAAACTGACAAAGCAAATGACGAAAACGGTGAATTGTGCAGAAGTGAAGAGGGGAAATGCAGGGAAGAAAAAAATGGATCAAATTGGGATACGAAGAGACTCTCAAAACGAGCACCATCGTTTTCCAGCCTCCGTAATATCAGACAGCGACCTTAGCCAAAGGTTTTCACTTGCTTTCGAACCCTAGCTAGGAAGGCAGGAACACCTTACTGAAACAAACTTCAACATCGGAACTTCTATGCTTCAAACATAAGTCGTATTTTGATCTCCTAGATGCTGCATTCGACTTAACCAACTAATCGAACATACGGAAGAAAGCGATAAGTGGTGAGTTAGCAATTGTGGAGTGTGATCAAGCCAATGAAACCTGTGAGGCGAAATGATTAGGTTGAGCGGTCGACAGAGTCTGTTCGACCCGAAGACAGACAGGTGAACCTTGTTAATGCTGACACAGTGTTCCTACTACACGAAGATAGATAAGTTGTGAACATCCTCCAAAAAACGGGCTAGACTTCACAGCCACTTGCATAACAGTACAAGACATGCGATCTTACACGCAAAGATTCAAATCACACTGAGGCCATAGGTGGTATACACTGGCAAACGCTGTTTGAATTTAAAATATACGATTTGTAATCTCATCAGGCATCTGCAGAGGATGTATACAATAACCCATTCTTAGGCGAGCGGTAAATAGATAACAGTTTAACCTGTGTTCTGCCGAATCGACGACTCACCAGAAGTAATAAGCATCGTGGCGGTTAATGATTTGCAAACAGTATAAACGTCCCATCGTAGCGTGTTTCCGAACCTACTGGTGTCACTGATTAACTGCATGCGGTCTGACCGTAGTTGGAAGTTGTACCGGTGACGGACATGTGACGGTGATAATCTCACTCGCTATAATCGTTATAGAACGGATGACCAAAAAGCAAAAATCCAAGGCACTTTTGTACAATACAAAATAAACACAACTGAGCTACAACAAACTTTTCCACTACCACCTGAAGGTTTGAAATAGGGTAACTCACCTGTTCCGCCAACACAACCGCCTGGCTGGTTTCTTCGTCACGCGGCTCCATGGCGCCCTGTTGCAATGCCCATGCAACTAACTGACCCGTGTCGGTCAGACAGGATTCACCAATGGATAACAGATGTTGGAGCATGTCCTGTGCGGTCGCTTGTGGCTGTTCATCGTGGTGCCCAAACAACGGACCCGCGGTACTCCGACGTGCTATCGGGGTGGACTGACCAGAGATACTGCTCTGACGATAGGCGGATAGACCATGGGAAATCAGCAAAACTCGTGCAAGATCTAAACCCAACCGAAATCGGTGTAGAAGACAACATATAAAAATTGACTGATTAGCAAATCAAACATGAGGAACCAATGATGACAGCAAGCAAACACAAGAGGACCGATCGACAATTTATCGGCCTGAACAAAAGAACAAACTGGTAGAAGGACACTGGAGAGCGGAAACATTCGATGCGATTCGAACAATCATCGAGTGATAATCGTACATATTGTTTACGCCCTGCTGAATTTAACAGAGGAGACCGGGGCATCGGAGAGACATGACAATGAGTGCCTTACAAACGAGAAGAATGTAAGCGGACTGGTGTTCGTCCGGTTGTAACAAGAGAACTGGAAAAAGTCTGCCTAATGAATAGTTCCAAAATCATTATGATTACAATGTCCGTAAGATCTTCACAGCAAGTTTATGACTAGACGAAAAAGTAAAAAAGAATACTTGTTTTTACCGAAAACAAGTGTGCCGTTAGGACTCTCACCGAATAGAGGTAAAAGAATAAAATAGTTGGGGCAGAAACACTAGAGAAGTGAACATTGTCCTACAGAATTAACACTAACACTAATGTCTAACAGTGAAGGCAAGGTGCTGAAAAGTGTAGGCCCCTGTTGCTAATGTATCTTATAGAATCCCATGTGATTGCTGCTTAAAACACACTTGATCAGAAACAGAAAAATTATCAGAAAATTATCACACCGCTTATACCCAGGTCACAGGAACATTCAAAGTAGTCGATTGACATTAAATATGGCCATCGCTGAGTAATCGTCTCACATTTTGCTTATATCAGCTGCTAGTGATATTACAGAACAGATCGTTTTCCAGGAAATCTCTGCTCTGCCCATATGGTCTCTACTACGGTTAAATGAATAGCACTTAGTTGGACTGATCGCTGAAATGACAGAATCCAGCAAGCATATAGACTGTTTCAGACAGAATTTACCAGGACATTGAAGCACTTGGAAAATGGCACCAAAATAGAACTGATTCAACAGTGTCCCGAGGGAGTGTTAAATTGTTTCCTGCCTTTACGCTACAAGCTGTTCGTCAATTGACGCACCGGCATTCTAAGACACAGGTTAGAGAATATCACGCCGACTTAGAAAGAAGCCGTCAAAAAATACAAGTTTGAAATCCGCGACAGTTATCTTTAACTTAACGCGAGCTCAGAACACAGAATCGACGGATTTGAGCAAGTAACCGAAGGTTCAACGTAGAAAATCAGTTAGATGATCGCAACAAGGTACAGAAGTCGCGTGAACTGTACTGCTCACTAAAAACATGCATTAAGCCACAGGTGAACAAAAACCTATCATAGGAGACAGATTTGATATCTCGAGCCTTACGACGAGCAGTCATTGTCACGATGAGATAAATGAGCCTCGATTCGGCGATCGGTTATTGATTGGAAAGTGGAATTGGAGAGTTAACGTTGCGCTTCGAGCAGAGAGATCAAGGTATTGGGATTATTAAGCACTGAAGCTCTCAAGACTTATAGCGAAACGCTGGACAACATGCTATATGGATACGAATGTAACAATACATAAAAGAGAACGAATAAGACACCATACAAAAAACGACGGACATACACGACAGCTAAGCAGATTTAGTCGAAATAGTAAACAAATCAAATTTCTTTTTAAATGACGCGTACTCACGGTCAATTATGAGGCGTCACCCTCAGGCGAGAATGATAGACTGTACAACAGAACGTAGTTTACTTAGCCCGCATACTGAAGAAGACCACAAAGCCAACCGGGCAATTGTTGCAAAGGTGACAAAACAGGGAGTAAAAATACCCTTTTTCTACATACTCCATATCGAAAAAGCGTGAAATTCATCATTTGGCCGGGTCAATGGACTTCCGTAACCCAACAAAGATCAATGCGACGAAGGACAACAGTCGCTCATCACTTCAGCACTTAATTCAATATGTGATGGCGACCAATAAAATAATTGCTTAGTTCGTTCATCACAACCACAACTGCGTTTCATTGACTTCAGAATGACATTGGATGTGTCACACGTGATGGATTTTTTTTCGAATCCACACCAAACGAAAAGCGGTACGATTTAACATTAGGTCATGTATATCAGAAAAATATCGTGCGCAGAATGGTTGTTAGCACAGAAAACAGTGGAGAATGACGGTACAAGCTGCCCGTAAGAAGGGCCATTTCCTCAAGAGAGCAGTGAACACAAGCTTGAATGTGCCCAACAACAGAAGTTAACGAAAACTTCATTGACGAAACAACGATAACAAAAATCATCATTAGCACACAGTGGTACATTTGCTGGGAGGAACAAGTCCTAACCAGGAAACAAAAGGGAAGGTATGAGACTTTTTGTTAAAAAGATACCCACGTTCAAACACAAAGATGCCTAGAACATGAGAGTAGGAGGGATGCAATGGGTTTGGTGTGTTTAAAGACATGGCCTAATTGTCTGAATCTGTGAGTTTCGAGGGTTCGGGTGTGTACAGAGTGACGGATCCTCACAGGCAGAAACCCGTCTGATACCTCCTAACGCGTGAGACTGAGCGCAAACAATAACGATCAAAGGTTGCAATGAGCTTTATATATGCAGACTATGGCAGATGTAAAGTAATAGTGTCCTAACTGTGATCATATAGATGGGACGTTTAAGTTAAGACACCTCAAGCTGTTAAACGTTGACTTGGCTTTGAAAATATGAGCACCGACTTCAATTTCTAAAAGTTCACCATTTCGGATATAGCTTCCAAAATACCAAATCAGTAAACCTCCAGAGCTTAATTGTCTCGTCTATGATTAATGTTAGTGTCGTAATGATGAAATAATACCTTGTATTTTGAAAATGCAAAGTGTCTCCCAAAAAACTCGGCAGAAAGGGAACTATTATCTAGCATCTGTCCCACAGTATACTGTCATCGAGTCCACCGGGGATAGTAACAAAACTCGAATCCTGCAAGTTCCACAGACAGACCTCGAGTATGTAGTCTATGAGGAAATTGAACACGCAGGAGGAAGTGGGCAACCATGAATGATGCCATGTTTAGTGTGTTTGACAGTTCACTGCGGACCTCAATCTGACTGAATGTATTAGAATAGAGAGCAAGCAATAGGTCAAATTACTTTGTCAGTGCAAACGCTACTGTAAAAGTGAGGATCCATCAACCGATTTAAATACATCATTGTAGTCGACATAGCAATTGCTGGTCGACAGCACGAGTGACGTTGTTCCAGAACACAATACAGAACCAAACTGGCATCTACATATCGTCATACCCGGTCTCCGCTGAGTTGTAGCGAGTCAAAAGAGTAGGATGGTTGTGAATGTCTTAGATATGACACCGGTTAGGTCAATTCCTCTTTGGTTCTAACAGGTGTATTTGGCTCTATTCCAAAATATGGGGACTAACCAATCCATCTCAGCTAGTGTGGAACAAATGGGTCAAAGCCACACCACCTTCTTTGAAGTGATCCAGGCCAGCAGTTTCGAACTCTCTCACCCTAAAGGCTCATCATGAGGCTTGGCTGATGGACAAAGTTAAGGAAATGGAAACCGCTTTTGCTTCAGGAAACATCGGCAGACTCTTCAAGCTTATCCGTGCTACTGGTCCCAAGCGACCGTCTGTCAGTGAAGCTATCAGCTAGGCTGATGGCACACTCGTCCATAGTAAGTCCAGAAGGTTCGAGCGGTGAGTGGGACACTTTTGAGGGTCAGTTTAGCTGACCTGCTTCTACCGTGTTTCCGACACAAACTTGGGCTGTCGCACCCTGGTCGGGAGATTTAGCACCACCCACTGAGACAGGTTCACAATTACACTTCGGCTCTCAAACGTAATAAGACCGCTGGCTCAGATGACCTTGTGACGGCACTTTTCAAAGAAGGTGAAGAAACGTTAATGGACGCTTTGATTCACTTGTTTCGACCTGTGTGGATGACGGAGACTATCCCTCCGTGTTAGGGTCACGCGATAATAGTTCCCATATTCAAGAAAGGTATCAGGAGCTCTTGCGAAAATTACAGGGGAATTAGTTTGTCCCCAGTCATTACTAGAGTTCTGGCATCCATTATACTTCGTCAACTCACTGCAGTTCCTGAGACAGACATTATGGACGAACAAGCAAGGTTTTGCAATGAGTGAGAATGTATAGATCATGATTGTATCCTTCGTCAGAGTCTGGAGCAGCGTCGTGTGTACCACCAGCGAACAACTGCCATATTTCTCGACTGTACAGGTGAGTTCGAATTACTGGATCGATGTACACTTTTAGGGTCGCTTAAATGCAGAGGTGTTCAGACCGAGTGTGCGAACATACCATCGGCGCTTTATTCAGCTTAGATAAGAGTTTACAGTGAACTGTCTGACTGCTTAGGCAACATGAGCTGCGTACGTCAACGCTGTTCACTTCCACCATTTTTGTTCAATTTTGTGATAGATGAAATAATGGAGGACTGTCTGCGGCATTCACAAGATGCCAGTGTGGACTTACTGTCTGGTGGAAGACTGACTGAACTTGATTACGCTGACAAGGTGTTGTTGTTTGACACTCTCTAAGCAACACAAACAACACTGGACACTATTTCGCGTTCTGTTAAATACTCCAGAATGCGCATTGCAGCCTCAAAATGCAAAGTGCTCCTGCAAGATTGCTTCGATTACATTGGCATATTGTTAGGTAATGAAGTCGGAGATTTTTGATCGATTAATATACTTGGGAAGCTGCACCAGTCGTGGCGACGGAAGCGTAGGGAAAGAAATAGAAGCGCGTATCTCTCAGGCTTGGGCGGCGTTCAACAAACTGGAACATCTCTGGTCACAGAGAAGCAACTGTTTGAAGCTTAAGATTCCCATACATATGACGACTGCTAGAGTTGTAGTATTTTACGGCTGTAAGCCTCGATCACTCAGGATAGGAGATGTGAACTATCTTCAAGTATTTGACCATCGATGACCGCGTTCGATCGTTCGAATCGGGTGGCACCAACGAGTAAACAACGAGGAGGTTAGGAAGCGGGTATTTGGTAACGATTGTCAAATGAATTATTTTGTTCAATCCCTGCATTTGCACAGACTTAGGTGATTTGGTCATGTATTAAGGATGACAGCCAGTCGTCTGACACACCGAACATTCTTTGTCGACGCCGCGGTCGACTGGCGCAAGGTGCGAGGTGGACAGATGATGACCTGGCGTAGACAAGTGAAATCGTTCACGAAGAAGTTGATAACTGTAGATCAGGTTCGTCTCCCGGACTGGGACGTTCGCGACTCACAGAGTCGGTGGCAGGAGACGTTAGATGAGAGATCAGTGGGGTGAATGTTGTCACTGTTTGGTCGAGTTTTCTGTGAAGTGAGTGCACTTAATGACGGAGGGCAGTGAAATCCGTGAGGAAGCTGACTTGCTGATGACGCCTTACTTTCATTTACAGCTTGGTTGTTTGCAAGGTGTAGGCACCTTGATGTTGAATGTAGACGTAGCTATTCTTATTGGTTAGGTCCCTTCCCGTTCCCTTCTTTTTTCTTCTTCTCTCTTCCTATACAGGGTTTGCTTTTTTTCCTTCGTGGTTGTGTGTCAGTTAGGTATCGGTGCGAACCACTGATGTATTGCTGTCTAATGATGACGATGATGAATGGACAGATTAGGATATAACCTTAAATTACGTGGAGGCAATGAAGTGGAAACAAGAGGCCAGCTGAACTGATTTTGAAAATATTATGTTCAACGAGCGACTCCGCTTGGCTTACTATGAATAAACGCGCCATTCCCGAACCTACACCGTGTCCTTCAGTGACCACTGCAGCTCCACAGTTATTTAGGATGCTGCTAGCAGACACTGACACTAGATACTACACAATAAGACAGATGCAGCTACAACCGTAGACAGCAAGACAAAAAAGGAAACAGCTAGAAAATAGGAACTGGTGAAAAAGAAACATGCTGAATAAGGAAAGAGAACTACCCTAACAGAAGCACGATCTTCATAATCTGAGCACTTGCATACTGTCATTGGCCACCATATTTGCGCGACAGTAATGAACTACATGGGAATGTACGTGATAACGAAGGCACTCTATTGACGATCGAAGGGCTGAAATGTGAGTCGGCACCTAAAAAATACCAAACATGGCGTCACACAGAGCAATGAACAAGAAATAATCCTTCTACACTACTACTGACAGCTGGAGCGGTCAATATCCACGTTCTTTCACACTTAAAATTACCTTGTTAATAGGACTTGGCAAATCACTTACTAGAATCCAGTGATTGAGCGTTTGCTGATGCAGTGAGAAACGCAGAAAGACCACGAATTCCATGGAACACTGGTAATAAGCGTTCCAGCAGTTCGTTTAGTACAGTACCAATGTGATTCCAGTCCCGGGTACTACTTTTAGCAGCTGACTCAGATGTTTCATCACCAACAATGCGTGTCACCAAAGGCGGTAAGGAAATTGGCATGCTGCGTCGATCCACGGGCTCTGAGAACGCGGCCTGTTTTGAAGATGCGAAGGCGCGATTGTAAGCACTGACCGCAGTCCAGAGAGCCACACAAATTGAGTCGAGCTATAATCAACCGAGCGAGAAAAATAAACATGAAAAATTAACGCGTAACATAGGTTGACGATGAACAACGGTATACCAAGAGATAGAAACGCACCGTTTCATCGGGCAATAATTTGGTGGTATTCGAATGCAATTCGGCTGCCAAAGTGTCCATAGCCTGGTTGGTTTTAGAAACCACAGATAGCCATAATGGATCATCTTGCTGTTGCAATGACTGTCGAGATGTATCTGGATCAAATTTTGGGGGCTCTGAGCTGAGCACCATTTCGGATGTGTGATAACACTGACGCAAATCCGTTAGACAAGCTTGAGTGTTACGAGCTGCGCCGCTAAACGCCGTCTGGATACCTGCGTCTGGAATGGTGGGCACAACTGCGTCCGTGATGCGCAGCATCTCTTCCAAACACTGAAGCCGAATGTGTAAAATAGGGAAAATATGTACGAAACGAACGTTACTTTAAAATATCCATAGAATAGGCCAGGAAAGGCGTGGAAGATCAAACAACCCAGAAAAACAACCACCAAAATGGTGATTAGTAAATCTATAGGTCCATGTTAGCTACATCAACCTAAAGTGTAAGCATGTCTATTGCGACCTCTCAATACAAATACTAGTTCGATTACTTGGTATATGACATCCTCTAGTCCAGATAGGCATGGTCAACATCTAACACGTCTGAATACAAAGCATACGATTGCGGTTACGAACCCCGATTATTGTCATTGCTCATGTGTAGGTTTACGCAGTGACAATGTCCAGCCCACATGTGATCCAGTATGTTATACGGTAACGAACAGATCGCGATCGAAAAGCTTGGCATCAGAGTATCGACAACAAACCGCCGTATGGGATGAAAATAAGTCACACACACTAATCACACTCAGTCACATGCATGGTGAAGTCAGATCATCTCTTTGCGTCATGACGTGGACAGGGCAAACAGAAAATGAAGTGCTGATTGCATTGAGCTTAGCGGTACGGTAATCACTCTATGCCCAGATCACTGGCAACGTGGCTTGTCAACTGCGTGTGATTATGCACATCCAGTTCTCGAAGTGTCTGCTGTTTGATGACCAGTTAACACTGGGTCGGTGCATCAGTCTGAATGCATACTAGGGTGGTCGAAAAAATACGTTGCGGTGATTTCACATAAATTTATGTGTAATTTGTATTCCATAAAAAAATATGCGAACGAAATTCAGCCCACGACATTCCAACAACGCCTGTTCATCTGTCGCGAAAAACGACAGTTGTCAATTTGCTAATAAGAGTGATCGCAAGAAATGTGCGGTGGCGGTATAATTTTGTCACTGGGTGTATACACGAACTGGCTTGAAAGGAGTAATGGAAATCCGTAAAACATAAACTAAGACCAAAAACGCAGAGAACAATGAAGTGGTTAACACACCACTTGATGACAAAAAAATGACAAATGTGGTATGCTCGATCTGATTGTTAATGGATGGAAAGTCTAATGGGATCACAAATGAACTTTGTATGTAAAAAAAAAAGTCCAGATAGAGCAGGATGGATTCAGTAATCGCCAATATGCAACTTTTGGTCATGATGAAATATACTTGGTAACCTTAGCAAAGTTGATAAAATCACGCAGAAACATAAACGGTGTGGCGTAAGATCACTTCCGGCTTGCATGAGTTTACTAACCCGTGATCGAGCCGGACCGGATGCTGTTCTCAAAAGCGTGTTGAGTAGACGTATTGTTATACGCATGAGCCAAAATCAACAAGTAATTCATCTTTTGATGAGACTGCTGGAGAATTGAGGCAAGACTGTGCAGTTTCCTAACAGATTTTGTTACTCAAAGTACTAGTCATCCCGAGTGGCTTTCATCAGGAACACTACGATCGGAATTGTTTCGGCAAAAATCAGACGGAGTTCACCATAATTGAGACAACAGGCGCTTTGTTTAGTTTGGCTGGTCAAATGAGACGAATAGTAACCGGAAGTGAGATGAGTATAAAAGATAATGAACGTCAGTGTTTAATGGCAATGAGGACACTTGGTGCACAGGAGCTTGCAATCATTTTGTTTGATGCGTGGGATGTGAGCGTCCAGAGATCTCGAGTTGCGTCGTTCACACACAAGTTTTATCAAAATAAGTGTAATTCTTCGACAATGTGTGGTCATGAAACTAGCGCATGTATTGTGGAGGGGAGAATTGTGCGTAGCCCCTGTGTTCAAAGAAGAGTAATTGTTGCCTGCTTATTTCACTCGCATAAGAAGCGTCACAATCGCCTCATCTCATACAGTAATCAGTTATGTTTGATCAGCTGAAAATGTCGGATCCTTTTGATGTGCTGATAGTCGCTCTAAGATGAAAATCAAACGACGTAAAATTCGGGCGCGTAAGCGACTTACCCCACATAGTGGTCATGTGATTCGAACCGGATCAGATACAATGAATGTTCCATTAAACATCATGAGTTTTGGTTCACCTGTTTCTTTGTCAAGCTAATATTGATTACAGTCCTCCTGACGAAGACCGCAAGAGATGGATGAGGCATAGAACAATGCAATAGTTGAAGTCATATGCACACCATCAATATGGGCAGCAGCAAACTACCAAAGTTTCAATTACGTGAATGACAAAAATCTCCATTTCATGTTTCAATAATTGCTTTGACGAACGCAAAGTAGTTCTGAACCAGTTGAACTGTTTCTCAAATTAGGCAGCCCACTGTCGCATCATGTGTACAGCTAAAAATTTGCTCTCACTGATCATCATACAAATTAATCATCTGGTAACACTGGAGCTCTCGAATACGTCCGCCGCCTTCAGCTCAACCACAACGATCACCTACGAGGCTCCTTATTCGTTAGCGTTTAACAGGCATGGCGCATTTGTTAGACGTAACGATGAACTAATGAATACGATTGACAATCGATACAAGCGGAGTCCATAGAGAACATGATACAATCATTCAGGAAATGTGAAGCGAACTGGGCGTCATAGTTGGTTCAAACTATATTGCTCAGTCTGCATCGAAAGATCGTAAACAGATGAACCAGTGAAAATGTTCACGCAAAACGAACGGAGATTCTGAATAAAAAATGTACATACCAGCTTGCTATTCACTAAAACGGATATTGATTAGAGCTCAGCCTTTTTAAAATTCTGTCGGAGGATCATACGACATATAGGTGGAGTTTAAGATAAATAAGATAGAAGGTAACGGAAAAATTAGGCGGATTTGAAACAGGAACAAACAGTAAACGATGTGCGCAAGAACGGAAAAACTGGTGATGAGCCAACTGACGGTGTGTCACGTATGGGGGCAGAGAGTAATTAGATGTGGAAAGAAGTTAGTTTCAACTCCAGTAATTACGCATAAACTGAAGGAGTCTTGGGAGACAGGGAAAGTGTATACAAGCATGTGGACATCTAGTCGTGTTTTTGAAAGAGTGCATAGTAACACCTTTTAAACTAGAAAATAAACATCGTTCCGTACCGTGTGCATGTGTGCAATGGTGTAAGGCGAAAGCAAACCTTCTGGTGTCAAGTCCAGTATCGGGAACAGCAAAGTGCTGTGGCTGAGAGCAGCTTTATTTTTCATTCACGGTTGGCAGCATCCGAAACGGATTGGCCTGTCACAGTGACCGAAGCCAAAGGACGAATGCACTTTAAACCACCACCCATGTGGCTTGCGCTGCACCACTTGCGGTTCCACTCACACACCACGTATCTGGTGTAAACCCGAAGGAATAAGACCAGTAGGTGTGTGAGTGAGGTCTTTGTATCCAACCGGCCAATACTGGTTAGCCAACTGAATGGCTAGCACGAAAAGGAAACTCATTTCTCGGAAAATAAACACACAGAGAGACTGTAATGGCAAGATTCATACCAGGGAGAAAGATATGTGGAGTGTAATACAAGAAGCATTTCAGTGTACGAGTGCATGTTAGTGCATTCTAGAGAGGATAAGAGTGAAAAACAAAATTCAGATTGGTTGGCCGGTATGAATGAGCTGCGCATGACACTGGAGGGCCTCATTGCATCCGCGTATGTTTTCACACACACACACACACACAAACAGACAGACACGGCGTGCTCACCTGCATCAAGTTCTGTGAGGCGACCAACAGATCAGTTTGTTTCTGTGTGTTGTACGGTTCCATACGCGCGTACGAACATGATGAATTGACCTGGGGCATCACGCGTTTTTGCAAATGTTCTAAGTTACTTTCCAACTACAATGTGAAGAAAACGACAGTTCAAGGCAGATTAAAAGGGGCGCATAAATCCTATCATCAACCTAAACGGCAATACACCATTGACTACCGTTAATGTATAACTGTCATAGCTAAGAAAAGAGATGGATGGGACCTAATCTAGTTTAAACCGGAGTATTTGGCATCAAACTTTGGCTCAAACTTTGTTAACAAGCGCCGGAGTTTAAAATGAGAGTAAGGCAGTACTTGCAGTACTTTTCGGCTACCATTGCCCTGAATCAATAAATAACTTTACGCCCGCTATCGTATGAACCTCAACGATGTACCTGATAAGTCTCGACAGGGAAAAAGGTCACGAAATGCCGGTTTGAGGATGAGAAACATGGAACACAATAATTCAAATGATTTTGCTCTACTGTTTCTGTTTGAAGAACAAATGAGTGTTCGATCCATTCAGTTCTTCACCACAAACAAATTCTCATATTTTTTCTTCTATGGTCTAGGAGAGCGATAACCCGGACTTTGACCGCAACCGTCCGAATCCCTAGATCTTGAGCTCTTGGGCTTACAGCTTGTATGCGACTACTCACTTACTCATTACAAACATTTTCAAACTGTATGCCATGATCAACACAGCAAACCGGGGCCCCCATGTTTTCGATTTCGCATGTATCAATTACGTATCTGTGATCTTTGTAATATACGTGATAATCGACGTTATTGGCTGTTCCACATAATAAATAAACACGCAGCACATGAACTTTCTAGCCAGCTCCTTTCGAAAAGAGTTTCACTCTCGTTAGAACTTTGTCACAACCGGGACTTGAACCCAACCAACGCCTTCATAAAGAAACCGTTTCGGTCACTGGATCTTTTGCTTCACCATTATCATTATCATCATAGACAGCAATACGTCAGTGGTTCTCACTGATGCTTAACTGTCACATTACCATCATCATAGACAGTAATACAATAGTGGTTCATACCGGTGCTCAAAAATTAACACTCGAAAAACTAATAAGTCCGTGCTGAGTGAGCCGTCTTGTAGTAGAAACCTGGTGACTAGGTCAGACGCATGCAGAAAAGTGAATAGGTAACCACAGTATCGTTGACCTCTGACCTCTTGGACCTGTTCCAACTCCGATTCCCAGTAATTGTCCTTTGGAGCCTACAACAGATATAAATAATCACAGTAACAATAGTCCGGTGAATTCTGTCCTCCTCCCAAGCCTCCGCTTTTCCATGTCCTTTGATTATATGAGTCACTTCCCTCGTGTTAGGCGTGAAAGAAATATCCGATATAACCAAGAGGGCATCCATTACAGTTAACAAGACAGCTGCTGTTTGTCCTCTCGAGCTACCCAAACATTACTCACGGATAAATGTGACTGAGCGTTCAAATGAGATAACGCGGTTGTACACAAAGAGGAGTCAATGGCGTAGTAGTCAGCACGACTGTCTTAAGCAAAAGTGGTCGGGGGTTAACCATGGGTTGTGATGAGAGTATACATTACCGGTGGGCTCTAACAGGAGTGAAACTCAAATATAATCCTTTTCAGATAGAGCTGGCCAAAAGATTTATCTGAACGTAAAAGGTGCGGTCATATGTGAGCAGTGTGCAACACAGATAAACAAAATCTATTATAACATAGCATATATCATATAAATAGCACATGTGTTGAACAGAGCTTGATATTATACTATCGAACCTTGTCAATAACATGACCGTTCGATTCCGACTAAATAATTCAAATAGAGATGTAGACGAAATACAAAGCACATTTCTCTTCGAGATTGTAGCATCAAATTGCATACATGAAAAACAGACTATGAAACGGCAATATATACAACCAAATGAACCAAAAGAGGATCATCGAGCCAGGAACGGATATTGCATTGGTCGGAGGGAATTCGTCAGTAGCTGACAGGAAGTTAAGGAACATTAGGAGTGTTTACCATGCACCTTCGTTTGTGAGTAGTACAGTAAGAATCGAACACGCGAAAACTAAACAGTAGGTCTCTACGCCAAGAAGACCGGAAGCTGGAAACGAACATTGGAAACGCAAATATGCATTGTGTGGAATGAGTCCACAAAGAGATTGATGACGCAAGACTGTCCAGAATGTGGATACACGTCAGCTGTGTAAAATATAGTGTTTACATCCGTGGTTTGGTATTTTGATGTGCTTTATAATAGATGTCTGATAATAAACCTCTCAAGCCAGGCGACTTTTGTGGTCGCAACACTATATGCAAACCGAGTTTTAAAAAATGAGTTTATTGTTGTTTACTTGCATATGCTAATCATTACGGTATGCTTGTGGGGTATGCGCTACTTGAATAATGGTACTTAGGAGTGCGCGTTGGTGAAATCCCGAGGACTACGTGCAAGCGCCATTGTACGCATGACATCTACGTGATTTCAAAAGTCTTCATTGCTCAACTTTTCCACATGAATACAACATCAACCTTTAAACTGTGAAAGCCATTTATTTAAGGTCTCTAAATCTTTCATCTACATACCCTTTCTAGTAATTTAGTAGACCATAGATACTACTATGTGCAAAACGGGCGCATTCAAACCACGGTCAGACGGCGTTGTCAACTATATGGCTGACAGTGACGGTAGGTACACATACTGTCTTTCCTTCTTCAGTACGAATGACGTTCTCTACATTGTGAACTAAGTTGCATATCTGCTTTTTAATGACTTGATATTTGTCTGAAAGCTGGCGTTGAGTCATTCCCCTATTAATCTCCTTAGCACAAAAAGTTAATCACCAAAATTCGCTATGATCAGAAAAATTGATAGGTGACTAAATGAGCACCGCTGAGATATCACGCCTTTTTACAGTTGAATCATCCACTTGGAATTTACTCAATCAAACACAAGCACAGTGATGAACAGACTGGTTAGCTGACAGCACGTGCTATGGTTGAAAGCAAGCTTTGATGCATCATACCATGAGCGAATAGGATGAGTGTTAACCGCGCGCAGTTGATCGTCTACTCAAACGACATGTTTCGATCGAGTCGAGTCGACAAATCAACACCTAATGATGACCACGCATTCGATTAACATTATTCCTCGGACACTTCTGTCAAGTGCAGTCAACTAACCGGCTCATATATATTGTACCTGAGCAACATCGGTGCAGCTAAAACGTCTAAAAAACATGTTTAACGCCGACTCTTCTCGATGGGCTGATTGGTCTGCTTAACAGCGCTATAAAGGTCGGCTTGCAAATGGCTTACCGATTCAGAGTAGCACTTATTGCCAGGTAGGGTCATTACAAAAGTATGGCCTAATATGCACTACCGGACAAAAAATGGTCACCACGTATGGATGGCTTACATGACAGTGTTATCGATCACAGCTTAATCTCATGACACTTTGTCACAGGGCTATATCAGACACGAATGTTACCGAAATAAATGTACTTTCTGACAGCTAATAGTATGAAAACCATCGACTGATGATAGGTAACTGACCCCAGTGAAATGGAACCCAATTCAACGAGTACAGTGTGATTGACCGAGTAAGCTCAATCAGATGTAATTATTTCACGAGGTGGCTAGTGGAATATATGACACATACAGTGACCGAAAAGTAACAGGCTACTGATCTAGTTCGAGTGGACAACACAAGAAGATGGTATCCTTTTTAATACACTTAACCACAATGGAGAGATGAGCAT
The DNA here is from genome assembly GCA_013368495.1 of Paragonimus heterotremus. Taxonomy (NCBI): domain Eukaryota; kingdom Metazoa; phylum Platyhelminthes; class Trematoda; order Plagiorchiida; family Troglotrematidae; genus Paragonimus; species Paragonimus heterotremus. The sequence continues at coordinate 152,502 of LUCH01000511.1, forward strand.
CGCACCAGTTCACAACCGAGGAAGTTAAACGCAAAAAGTTAAAAGGAATCCCGGAGAAAAAGATTATCGACGTTAAATGCGAGCAGTCAGAGCGAAGCTGATTACAACAACTGCAACGCTGTCTCAACCTAATACCGATGGGAATAAATTGTTATAGGTAAGCGTGTCAGATGCTCACGCAGTATTCCTATACTAACGAAAATGCACGAACGGCGATTGTCGCGGACTATATGGTACTGATATTTGTCAAAAGGGCTGTCAATGGTGAGATCAATGAACGTATCGTGAAATTATTACTTCCACGTAGTTGACAGTTTCAACGGTGGGTTTATTCAAAAAGGGGACAGAACACCACAAGTCTACCAGAGAGTGAATGACCCTGTAGAACGAAAAGAAAGTTTACTTGAACCGAATGAATACTTTTGAAATTGATCAGGTTGTATCACTAGCAAGGACTGGAAAATTACAAGCCTGTTGCAGTTGGAGCAGATATTCATCCGTGTATGGAATCAAATGCCTTAACCGTATATTGAGTACATCATGAAAAGTAATAACAGAAGAGTAGAGGATGCTATCAATCTTAACGGAGCAGACCAAATATTAAACGTTAGAAACTGTCCTTTTCATGGAAATAGGTCATGACCAAAAGGTTTTTCTTATTCAAACACGTCCATTAGAGAGAAAAGTAGTTAAAGATGTGGTCCAAACAGTAGAGCTCTTACAGAGGTTCATCTGTATGACCAGTGCGTACAACGCAGAAAAAACAAGCACTGTGAATAGATTAATGACAACTAGACGTGTGTTGGGGAAGTAGTGAAGATTCGGGGATTGAGGTTACTTCAAACTTGAACACTACCCACACTTGATCGCAGTCTGCGTATTCAGATAAGTGTATCGGCTAGCCCATTTTGAAAAGCACTAGACTCGAATTTCGCTCTTATAGGAGCTTATCAGTAGTGCATATCCTTGTCCAGGTCGAAGTTAGCACTCTGACCATTGTACTTGTGAGACTAGTGTGTTAACCACAACGCCAACAAACTCACAACAGACACGGCCGAATAATCAAATCCAAACGCTCAACCACAACTTCGTATGAATAGTGTTCAGCTTGCCTGGTCATTTCGAAAAGAGAATGAACAGAATCACTGAGTTCTATCAAATCGATAACCCTGCGACCAGCACTTCTCAGTTAAGTTGAAGTGTATGGAACTGGTTGAAAGTACTTCACATAGGCGTCACTAAACGTGATTCTGTACTGCTTTGGTAAATGCCCTATACGAACTACCGAGTCATCTGTGACAGGCATTCTTTATCTTCACCAAGCCAAAAGTACATTTACGCTTCACTGGTTACCCTTGACAAGCAACAGTATGGAACCCAAAAGGTCCGTACTAAACACTATTCAAAAAACGAGAACAACGAAGCAAAAAGAAAAACAGCCCACCTTGTAGGCGTTCCCCTGGCAAATGCGAACCACTTCGCCCCCCACTGTGACCAACGGACCGACGTTGGAAGCAGTCAGGCGCGTGGCAAATTCTAGTCCTTGAGTTAGTCGTGCACGAAGGATGGGCGCAGTGGTCGAGTGAACTGCGGTCATGAGTCGTTGAGCGGCTTGGATGACTCGTTGTTGATGCTCCAAAGACTGTACGTTCCCGCTGGCACATTCCTGAAACCAAATACACTCATTAAGGGTTCGAAAGTAAGTTGATTCAATGGACGGAAAACAAATCATAAGAATGGGATAAAGAACGATAACCAAATAAGTCTGAATGAATGCACGCTGGAGCCCTTTGGCGCTGGTTACAGACTAGAAGGACGACCAGCTTTAATAAGGGACAAAGATTTGAATACAATCGTGAACATATGTATGTATCAACCATGCAGGTCATAGAAACTGCCGTTGCTTGATTTATAAGGATTGGCGGTCGTCAGATGAGCACACAACAAAAGTGCTGAGTCAACGAATATCGCCCACTTGGTCCATCAATCAAGCACGTACAATCAGCAATCAGTCAAACTTAGAAGTATCCGATAAATCAAACGACGAAAAATTCCACAGCGTTAGCAAGACGAAGCAAAAAAGTGAAGTTTTCTGCTTTTATGCTAAACGTCGCTTGCTATGAAATGATGACTGACTTAGTATATAAGCTACATACCATATACCTGCGTAAACCTAGACTACAGTAGCTCTAATTCGGATGGTGAACGCAGTCACACAAAGAACGAACAAGCAGATGAACATACTTGGGCTGTAGCTAGCAGCTGTCGAATTTCTGCCTCCAATACATCTGCTCTCCGGTTTGCCTCAGACGAAGACAGTCCCGTGAGGCTTCGCTCCGCAGTCGCCTCCGCGCGCAAATCTGCCAGCAGGCTAGATGCGGCCGACACAAGTGAGCTGGCCTTGCCAACCACATTTAGTCCGTCACCAACACTGGCTGGCAGTTGAGAGGCCACAGATAACAGAGTGGACACGACAGGATCTTGATGTGCCTAAGGGCGTAGGAGAAAAGATCAACATAAACGGGCATAAACCCCATATAATGAATGGCATAGAGTATTGGTAACGAGCGATAGACTGACTGACTAATGCACTTTTAAAGGTAAAAGCCGATAATGTCGAACAAAATGCCCTCATCTAACCGAATGCAAACGATTTAGCGAACTAATTAACTGGAATCAGTGAGCATCAACACAAATGTACCAAATTATTGCATCACTCACGATTTTTATAAATGTGCTATATAGAGGATATCACGGTGAAAATCTGCATGGCGCCAACCTGAACATTTCCATTAGCACAGTGGTGAAAAATAAGCATGACAAACGTGATAACACACTCACAATAAAACATTATCAACATATATCCAAACTAACAAATATCGTCCACAAAGCATCTTGTGTAGCAATCGGCTATGCTATGGAGTAAACAATATAGTCGAAAGAAGCTACTGACATGAAAGCTCAACATTGGTGGCCTGTTTGAAGGTTGGAGTATGCGACGGGTGTAGTTAGTCAGAATACAGTAGACGTCATTCACCTCATCAAGTGTACATTGAGATAGCTAATACAGAACAGTTTACTATTCAAAGTAACCACAGAGTTCCTTATATTCTCGCGTATTCTTAATTGTATCGACACAATTATAAGCACTGCAAACTTCCTTGTGAATAAATTCTACTTCGGCTGCACTAAAAAGTGTCATCCAGTGCAGTCACTCTTTTGCCATTGGAACTCGAAAGGTCAATAATCGGCATAATACAGAACCATGCCAATGGTTGTGGTAATAGTCAAAAGACCTACATGAGTCATTTGCGTACAAATATACGTCCGAAATCATTCAGTAAAGTCCTACGTTTGAATTAAGCTACGATTAGTATAATGATTCATATTACAACTAACTGCCTGAGTATCAATGTACGTCAACCGGAAAATTGACCACACTATTGCCAATATCATGAAAATACCAAATCGGTAATCTGCAAACATGTGATGGGAGACGATTGAAATTCAAAAATGTTTTATAAGATCAATACGAGAATATACGACAAAGTAATTGCATCTTTCATCAGTGAGTGGGCTGTTGGAATAGTCCGTATAAGCAAAAATCCCAAAAACTCAGGTTACCTCATTGGCAAAAAGACGAAGATCAAACAAACAGGCGTCATTCACACGCCAGGCTACTGAACAATCATCATCCATACAGAACAATGTCTATCCGTTGATGAGAACTTGGAGAGAAAAGGGTAATTAAATCAGCCGCCTCACACTATTAGAACGTGGTTAGAAAACTAGCCGCCTGCACAGGCAAGTGAACTATGTGAATGGTATTCAGTAAATCGACAGAAAACAGAAGTAAACAAAAGCCGCTAATAGTCGCAGACTTGCCTCATGTAAAGGTCGTAAACGTGTCACCTAAACCAGTAGATTGGTCGGCAAGATAACAACCAGCGTTCAGTCATTTGTTCCAAGCGAACTGGCAAGTGTATAAGGTGACATGTTTCGTCAGGACCTCATGTGAACAATAAATCGAGATCTGTTGACTGTCTGACTGATCTGCCCAGGTCTGGTTGGTAGGCGTTCAATAATTGAAATGCAACAAAGTGCATGTGCGACACGCACGTAAAAGCGACAAAAGCGTACGCAGCACATTATGTTCCGTTAAAGGTAGCTGAGCGATTCAGCAGGCAACATGCAAGGGCATGTCGCAATACGACAACACATTGGCCACACGTGGAATGCCTCGATCAAGAAAGTCGTATAATAAAATTTAACAGCAAGTAGTTGTCAAAGCTGACTTAAATCAGAGTCAACAGAACGGGCTTTCAGTTTAAACGTCAGACGTTGTTGTTAGTATCAGGGCCTCGATTAAAACTACCAGTAATCAACAGGGCAAACGTTCCATGTTGTCGGTTTCTGACGTGACCATCGGTTCCATAAGGGTTATCGCCTAAGTAAAACACAAACAGGTTTCGAATGCACATGTAAAAACTTAGTCATAGACAAACAGATCGATACTATTGGAGATTGAGGCTCAATTGCAGGTGAATTATTCCTCATCAGATTATCAAAGATGGTAGCATATCAGCGGTTCGCAATGATGTTGCCACACAAACATGAAGAAAAAAGTGATCCAAAGATTCGGGGGAAGTGAAGAGTAGAGAGGGTAATCAATTTTTAAAAAATCGTCTTCAACCTGGAACATTCAACAGCATGATACCTACACCTTCTGAAACGATCAACCAAGTTACAAATGAATGTTAGATATCACCAACAAGACAGCTTCCTTACGGATTTCACTGCCCTCCGTCATTAAGTGCACTCACTTCACAGAAAACTCGACCAAACAGTGACAACATTCACCCCCACTGATCTCTCATCTAACGTCTCCTGCCACCGACTCTGTGAGTCGCGAACGTCCCAGTCCGGGAGACGAACCTGATCTACAGTTATCAACTTCTTCGTGAACGATTTCACTTGTCTACGCCAGGTCATCATCTGTCCACCTCGCACCTTGCGCCAGTCGATCGCGGCGTCGACAAAGAGTGCTCGGCGTGGCAGACGACAGGCTGTCATCCTTAATGCATGACCAAATCACCTAAGTCTGTGCAAATGCAGGGATTGAACAAAATAATTCATTTGACAATCGTTACCAAATACCCGCTTCCTAACCTCCTCGTTGTTTACTCGTTGGTGCCACCCGATTCGAACGATCGAACGCGGTCATCGATGGTCAAATACTTGAAGATAGTTCACATCTCCTATCCTGAGTGATCGAGGCTTACAGCCGTAAAATACTACAACTCTAGCAGTCGTCATATGTATGGGAATCTTAAGCTTCAAACAGTTGCTTCTCTGTGACCAGAGATGTTCCAGATTGGTGAACGTTGCTCTAGCTAATCACCACAAGCAGTGTGTTAAGGCATGGAAAATCAAACTGAAACAGAATAACAAAATATTAAATCTGCATATGTTCGTATAGAATGCCTCCGCCAGTTGGATGTGAACAACAGTCGCTTTCTGTAAAAATGGTTTGACTAGGCATATTCTATGGAATGCACGAGATTCGAGTTTCACAATCGTTGGGGTTCGTTATTGGTCAATTTTTCGTTCGGAACGATTTAAAGGTATCTGACATGGCATTAGCTGTCAAGTTTCATTACTTAGCAGCAAGTGTTCGTGAACACTGTCTATGTTTTTGTGATTGTCTCAAGTTTGCAATAAACAGTTAATGCATTATCGAGCAGCACGAACAAGCAAAACAACTGATCAAGTATACTTATCTCTGACAGATATTCTCGAGATGAACATTTATGACATCTTAACCACCACTATCGGGAGTAAGATAAAAGAATACAAGGTACATACCTGAATCGAAGTGGCTCGTAAACAATCCACAAGCTCGTCCAAGCCAGAATGAACTGCTAGAACGCCCTCGTGCAAATCATCACCCAGTTGTAAATGTAACTCATGCAGATGAGCATCAGAACCAGAAATGTCTACAGACATACGGATCATATCATCTGTGGCTTCGGAGACGCTGTTGGCAGCCGCGCCGACCTAAAACGAAAAATAGCAAATATATCAAATTCCAAGTAGGCAGAAAATAGGGGGGTATCTGAAACGGTTGCGAAATAAACAGCATTACGAAACTTGAAATAGATCAACAGGTGTGCATTTACGAACCTCTTTTGCAGTTCGGATCAACTGGTCTTGAGACTCAGGTTGTTCCATGGTGCACACCACCACTTTGGCACACGTAACAAGACGGCTAGCGCTTCGACCAGCTGTAGTTGCCGCTTGTACCAGGCGAGCCTGCGCGGCACGGAGGATGGCGACAGCATCGGGGAACACTTCGGACGGATTTTTCGTGCTAAGATCGAATGCTTCTTGGCCCACGTCCATCGCACCCTGTTTAGCTGTTTTAACCAGCTTGGCCATTTGATTTGCCACCGACTGCAAGTTTAAAGAGAGGGGGATAACAAAAATGTCGCGTTAAAAGTAGAATGTAAAAGAGACATTAACAACTTACAATGGTGACCGTCAGTTTTACTGAGCAAAACATTCTATCTTTCAACAAAAAAAATTATCGAACCTCACGGACCGTGAGTACTCCACATAAGTCAAACAAACGAATATGAACGTCGGTATGTGATGCTGAGGTGCAACTATCGTAACAGTTTGATGATAAAATAAATGGGAAGAAAAGCACTTGGTTGACAAACAAAATCTGCATCCAAACTTAAATAGCCATTATCAAGTGACTGTATGTGGCAGTCAAAACAAGTGAAGTTCAGGTGAAGATAAGACAGCAGTTATAAGACTGCCACACCGTTAACTGTTCCTACTTAACAGATAAACATTAAGATCTACACAAAAGAACTTAATTAGCAGCTATCGCTACTCTTACGTCGCCACCCACAGGTCGGATGATTAACGGAAACAGCCACTAGTTAAAGAGATGAATACGATTTACAGTAGCAACAACCTTCATTTTCTTTGAACAAGTAATCCATTAGCATGTGCTGACAGCAGCAACATGGTTTGTGACAGATAGTCCCAAAAAACTTCTGCATAAATAGGTTGAACAATGTTGCAGAGTATAAGGTACATGTGTACGGTATGGTGATCTTCACCTGTCAGTCAACCGTAATCGTGGCTACTTCAGTAGCACGTGCTCACCGTAAGTGATGTGTACCCATTAAACGTAGTTCTTCCAAAACCCCGGAGAACGGTGCAAACAAACGAACAACTCGTTCGTTTCATTGTCACAGTCTACATTGACAAAATAGACCCCTAACCTACGCCACGCAGTTAAACAAAAGGGTTACTTCAATAACATACCCTTTTCGGTTATTTTAAATTGTGAACGACTGGATGTGGCTCATCAGTAGTAAAATCAGCTACAAACCGCAAGGACGCAGCAAGAGCTGTGGTAGTCTGACAGTACCTAAGAGGCCTACCCATCAACAGCAGCACGACTTATTTTGGCTGGGCCGGTAAAGCTTGACGGGAGATATCGTAATGTTGTAACATGCTTTTTACTACTGCACATAAATGACGCACAGCCCAACTGACTTTATTGTTCACTTGACCGGATTCTGTGCCGAACGTAATTCAATTTAGCCATGAGTAACTGAAGTGTCCGAGGTAACCTGAAGCGATTCAACAATAGGCAAGAACAAGCTTTTAAACGCCATAAAGATTTGCCAAATTTAACCTATCTCTAAAAGGTTGGAATCCCAACAAAACAGCAAAGAGGTAACGATGCTGATTTGCAATCACACTACTACGGATTCGAGGTTCGGTAACTACAACTCCTCCAGTCTATATCAGGAGAAGTCTGGTTGAATCTAGTCCTCATATTATCTAAAACGTCGTACGTCAAGAAACGCACTGATATGTTGCAAAAAGATTAGCCTGTAGTTTCGAGTTCATTTCTGGAAACGCTTGCTTCAGTTACCTAATATGATCAATACGCACAACGACTGAACAGGTGCAATTACGGATGGAGCAAAAAGGTCATAACTACAGTGAACTGACAGAATGAATTAGTGTCTTTTGCAGTGACGACTATTGCTTCACCAACGGATCTTTATTAATCGCTAAGCGTCTGCGGCTGTTGTAACAGCGAAGAGAATCCTGAAGTCAATATTATGATTTATCATCAGGATGTCCTTCATAACCCACGATCCCGGGATTTATCGTTTAGTTACTCACTTAGTTGTTTGTTGGCGAGCAGGGAAGGAGAGTCTGCAAAAGTCAACAAACCGTTCATGAGACAGTAGCCTAGGAAATTGCTAACACGAACACCAGGTTCTTCAAGTTCAGACTTCCGGAAATAAGATAACAGCACCTATTACTGAAGCATAGTGAGTGGTTTAGCACATTCAACTGTATAAGAGGGAACAGTGGCATACGTTCTAAGAATATAGAAATTACCTTCGTCGCTGAAAGCAACTTGTCCCGAGCTTCCCAATCGACCACCTGAGGATATAGTCCCATGTCGGAGAACGATCCACGATCCGGCAAGCTACCATATTCCACATGAGCGTTCATTGAGTGTACACCTGGTTGCGAAATCAATTGCAGCAGTTGACGACTAGCGTCACCGACTTGACCAGCCGCCTCTAATAACGTGATACGATCTGGTCCATTTCGCTGTGGCTCAGCCAAAGAACTGGACGAGCGTGTAAGTGAAGAAGCCTGAAAATAGATTTGAAAAACAGGATGAGATCTATGGGAAGGTAACAAGAAAACGACACGAGACGTGTGATCAGCACCTGACGGTAACCACTCACTCGATCTCCAGGTTCTTCTGCGGCTGACAAGTCCACAGCCGGGACAGTAGCACGGATCAACGCTAGAAACGCATCCGACAATACTTGAGCAGCTTGCTTCAAGGTGGCACCCAGCCCACCACCTTCGCTGGCAGCGTCGATTTGATCGTACAGGCGTACACATTGCATTAGCCCATGCACATTCATTCCGATGGAGGCCAATGAAGCATCCATACTGGTATAGTCAAACTCTATGCATGTACCGGATGACAAAAGATGAAGACAATACGGGCGGAGAGAAAATAACTAGGTGGGAGGATAAATGTGAGGACTAGGCAAAATAAAAGAAGCTGACCAAGCTGCAGACCCACGTAGACGGATGTGACAACAAACGAAGATTGGAATTTCGTATTACTAGAGGAAATTTTCGTTAGTCAATCCCAGTAAGAAAAACAGGGAAGTAATTTACTCTACGGTGTCTCGAGGTCGTTTAAACAGTGGTAAAAAGTAATTCATCCAACAGGCTCATCAGCCCATAGCCTGCATAGAGTTCAGTCTCAAAACAAAACCAATCCCGCTGGATCGACCTCGAGGCTGTGAACTGTTTAATGACCTTCCACGGAAGTTAACTGCAAAATAAATGACTCTTTTAAACAAATAAACACTCGCGGACAACAAATGACAAAATGATGTAAGTTTACGGTTGGCAAACTAGGATATCGAAAAACTCCAATTGACAACACTGTGATAGTATAAGCACTATCTTAAATGTTTCGGTTTACTAGTTTGAGGTTCATGAACATGTGGACCACCCCTGAAATGAAGTAGCACATGAATTACACTAATGGTCACCGGCACCCATGGGACCATCGTTCCTTATATCAAGAATCCAGCTCGTAGATCCGACCATAGGCTTCGATGGTCCACATCATGTTTATTGTCAACAATGACAGTGCGCGTTTTCGCTGTTTTCACCGCTAATTCAAGCAAAAAAGATCGTGGATTTACTTCACGGTTGCTTGAGCAGTCACCGGTCTTGGTAGTAACGAACGAAAAAACGAATAACCATTTGATAACAACAGAACAATTGGAAGGTAGACATTGACAACTAGTAGGGAACTAGTACGGAATTGCAATCACCGATACCACGATAAGTTTCATCCATCATAAAGACAATTCAGCGAAATTACGAATACATACACTGATGTTACACACTAGGACAGTTGTAAGCATTCTCAACCAGCAGTATGGATGGTCATGCGATCTCAATTCGAGACAGAAGAGCTTCCTGCATCTTAGCCAATGGAAAAGTTAAGACTTCCACGTTATAAAGTCATGGCAACATAGGTCACCGTACAAAGTTGTATCAATCCAATTTTCAAATTTCAATCCTGGTACCATATTAAATAAATATTCACAAACAAGAGATGCAGGACGGAACACTAAACACAATAAAGTGGAAAGTTGCGATTTACAACAGAACGGAGGAGGACGAAAAGTGCAAAGATGTGTCAGCAAAAAACACGATATTGTAATCACGTATGCTCCAGCAACACCGCTAGCAGAAATGGAAAACAAAACGTTACCACAAAAACCGGACAGGAATAGCTTACCGGAGTCACGGAACAAAGCGAGAAACTCAACGCATCTTGATCGCTATCATCGCCCACAAACACCAGTTCGTGGTGAGTCAACGGTTTGGACGAACGAGGTTGAAGTAAGTAGCGCTTAGCCAGTGCGACAAAACAACTCATTCGTGCGACGATGTGAATTAGCAACTGAAGCCGTATTGCGTATTGCAACGTTTGAGCGCCGAAATCTAGTCCATCAATGAGCAATCAATAAGCCACTGACCAATCCATCTAGTCCGATGGACGACCCCCAAAGATGATAAATGCACGTGCGCTAGCACACACAGGCGTACAATGTGTAGAAAGTGTTACCTAATCCCACCAATCAGCCCTGACAGTAAGACGAGTTCAGAAAGGCCGGTTTCCGGTCGTCTTGACACTGACATCTATCTCCCTCTGAATGTATGTGTGTGTGTGTGTGTGTGTGTGTGTGTGTGTGTGTGTGTGAATAAGCACAGAGAAGAGAAAGGAAATGCTAAACACGCCGTTGAGACGAGTGTTTGACCTGAACAGACAACAAGGAATGAATGTTTCTCGTTCAGACAGTGCGACTAGACGGCCTGAAGCATGCATAATCGAAAGCTACAAGTGATGAGAAGAAGGCAAGAAAAGGACGCCCGTCAATGCTCAAGAAATTCATGTGCGCGGATTGTGAACGTCAGTTTAAAGGCGCCATTTTCCTACTGCAATATAGGCAGAACGCAGGCGTGCGTTGTGTTTATTTGCCACTCTGGATAAACCGCTGAGTTTCCTGATCTACCATTGATTATAGTTAGCCTGAACAGTGGTACTTGCAATCTGCAATTCCTATCCTAGTTTGCTTTTGATTTGTTGTTACCCTGTCGTGCAAGCTTGTAAATCAGATATATCTGCTACCGTGAAATACATATAAGGACTCTAATACAGAATGGATACATTCTGATCATGTAAACTTAGACAACATTTGAAGCAACCGGGTAATCAAGTTAACTGTAAGAAATAGCCGAAACACATCAGTAGTCAGTATCGCTAGGACGGTTGGTGGAGAACAAGTGAAGCAGGAAACGCCAACTATTGTAAAACTATGAGCACCCACATCTTATGTATCAGCCTAAGCAATACAACACGTTCACGTACAGACTCGTCAGGTAAAAAAAATGTGATCCTGACAGGTGAACCACTGCATAACGATATCAAACCCTGGTTCACTCAACTGACCCAGGCACGTGTGATTGTTTGATATCAATTGGCTGGCTGCATAGAGGGACCCCGTCTCACCACCAGTTTTCCAAAGCCAGGATATCTTAAATGTTCGACTTGGGAAAAATTAATTGCACAGCAGGTGGTGTGCCTCAAAAAAATGGACTATCCTAGTTTCTGTCGTATAAGGACCACAAACGATCGCCTAAGAGCCAGCGTTGGATTTCGAGCTATCGCTCCGGAACCTTAGACGGTCAATCGTGGTTCTTAAAGAATCGCCCATGGATCGACACTGGCTACGGAACAATAAATAATGTAGTGCACAGGCCTAATGTTATTGGGGCTTGCCGAATAAGCGGCGGAGGTGCACTGACACTGAGGAAATGACCTATAAGTTCACGGTTCAGCTTAAAAAGCACGTAAACGCGAATGCTTGTACAAAACTGTGCAGTCCTGTTCAGTGTATACCTTCGGGAGCCTGTCCGGCCAAAGGTGACTGAATACAAGAAACTAGTTGGCCAGTAGCCATCGTCATTGCGCCCAGATGACTCCAGACCCCAGTTCTTGCTTGTTCTAACGCTTCCGATCGCCAACGTCTTGTAGTCTGTGAACAAGGAGAGTTGCAAAAAAACGTTGGGATAATGCACGCAATATGGCCAAAATAAAGAAGCGAATAGGTATAAGTGGAGTCTATTGTCAAAAAACGATAAAATTATAAAAACAGGCTCAACGGCTTCGACGAGACGAGAGGATCTACATGTTTGAAGATAGGAAACAAAATAAAGAACTAACGAAAGAGAACGTCACCCTCTCATCCTATTGCTGTCACACAACAAAAGGTTAGAATGGTGCTGCCAACAGATTTGGTTCAATTGTCTTTGGGTTCTTCGACCCTAAACACTCAGAAACCACACTCACCGCATCTTCTCCATGAAGTGCCTCGTCATCCGAATAGATTGGTGTTTCTAATTCCTCTGCAGCTTCTTGAATAGTGCGCAACCCGAAGTCTATTCGGGACAAGAGAGCCCGTTTGGGTTGACCTAAATCGATCAATTGGAACTTTAAGAGGGACAGAGAGAATAGAAGGCATAGAATGTGGTCAGACAATCACCTGATAACGGTGCGCCAGGTATGATAAACCGGTAGTTAACAACGAAGGTAATCAGCTAAATGAATGTTGGGGATATGAGTTCCAATGTTCACCTGCATACAATCATGCTTGGTCAATCGGAAGGTAAGAAAGCTCAAAAGTGTTTCACCTATGAAAACTAGCTCAAAATCAAAAACAACGGGCGAGGAACACTGTAAACTGACGTTCAACTAACACGGCAACCTGAACAGTGCTGGCGTACGTGTTCAGAAAACACTCACCCCCTGTCGTTGATCACCAACGTTTGGACCACCGGCACTCGTAAATCCGTTCCGATTGATGATGCGGCCATAGCCGACTTGCGCCCCACCCAAATTCTGTTGCACAACCGTTTGACCTCGAGTAGCTAGGTGACCCTCAGAGAAGCCGCCTCGATAGTTGGCGGTGCGGAGTGTTCCACTATGAGCAACGTGAGCCTCTTCGGCACGATGGCCTCGTGGTAGAGTGCCGCTCACATTGGAAATCACATTAGCTCTATATGTAAACGCCAGTACACGTACGGAAAACAAAAAAATTGATTAGGAAATCAAAGAACAAAAGAGCTACTTGGTGTTTGGCTAAAAACTCGAATTACCAATTAATTGTCAGAAACCAACCTGGAAGGTGCCACATTTTCCTCTACAATTGTATTTTCCTCATCCCCATCTGTCATCGTCGCCTGCTTTCCACGCTGACGACGCAGAATGATGTCGATATAGCCAGATATGAGTTGACCAATCTGCTCACCTTCAGTAGTCTGCATCGCATAATTCCCATCAGGATTGTACTGGCCAAAATCCTTGGCATATGAAAATTAATAGGAAGAAAGGATGCAAACTGAGTAGAAAACTAGTAGGCACCGAACAGTTAACTCGTTAAATTACAGAATGACCGATGTCAATGTCAAAACGGGAAGAGAGGAAAACAGACAAGAGCTGTAAGAAATGAGAGGTGCGCAACAGGTAGGGCAACGGAGAGTCTGAACATGAATACCACTGATTTAGATACCTGACGCTGCCTGACGAAGACACTGAGCAACAACAGTCGTTGTCCCGTGAACCCTAGTCAAGAAGCTCGAATTCAGACGTCCAAAGTAATGCACTGCTCACTAGCTGTCCCTTCTGTCCTAGTCCAGCTCCCAACATGGTGTGGCAAGTGATGCGTTAACATGCAACAACATACTTTAGGTAACTGGCTTGTCTGCTCCATAGCTACGTTGCCTTTATGTCAGACTGAATGATGGTGAAAAGTATGACAGTTCAACGGCAGTGAAGGCGGCAAAACCGAAGCAATCATCTTCGGACCAGTCAAAGTGATAAGCAGCCAGTATACAAACATGCAAGAGATTCTGAGTGAATAGGACGCCTGATGTCAATCCAGTTGCAAACTTAGACGTTTAGAAATAACGTTGCACTGTTTTCCTGAAGTAAACTGATGACGTTCAACACGATTGAGGAGGGAACAACCTGACTAGACGTGACACTTTTTAAGGATGTAAACGCATACGCATGAATGATCAGATTTGGAAAATGCACGGGTGGTCTTCATTCGAGGTATGTCAAAAACGGCTAGCAGAAGGGTGATGTGAGTAGCCCAATGGGGAACACAAAATAATAACACAGAAAAGGCTTTTACACACTTCACCTCACTAGGCACGTACTGTAGTCGACAGATTTGAATATAACACATTCCACTGGACATTGCGAAACGAAATGTACTGATGAAAAAGAACGAATACATCCCACAATTATAAAGTCTACCTGATGTTGATGAACAAGCATAAATGGACGCAGAACAGGGGATATCCCTCGTTAATCATTAACAACTTCGTGAACTGTGAAAGTTCTCCATTTTGGGTTGCACTGCGCTTTTCAAAGGCTTACATCAGATATAAAGGATGTCGGTTCGAACAGGCAGTTATTACACCATCTCACTGCGTAAGTCTCAGAGCCTCACTGATGGAGCCTACTATAGACTGGAAAAAGCAGCCGAACAAGTAGGCAATGAAACGATTAATATCAACGCTTGCTTCCACAGACTCAGCGTGTCCCCTTTTCGTTGAGAAACCAAAAATCCAAAACTTACATGTAGTCAGAAACGTTATCAGATATGACTCATAATCAAAAACAATAGTAACTGCATGGGAAATGCACAATGCTTCGAATATGTTCGTTGATGTTTCTATCACCAGAATCATTCTCGATGAGGATCGAGAGAATGGTTTATGCGACTCAAAACAAAAAGAATAAAGAGATCAGCTGTTAGAAATTTCTCACCGTCGGAAGCAGATGGTCATTTGCTTCCGCTCCTAATAGAACTAGCAAAACTGCGGTCACGTTCCCGCGTCAAGCAGACCAATTAGAACTGGTTATGCTGTGCGCAGTACAATACCTCAAATTGCGACCAACAGGAAAACAAATTAGTCAGAACGGTTCTTATCTGTCAGTAGCGATCGGTCCTATAGAATAAGGAGTGCTACGCTGTGCATCATAAACCAGTGGCAGATTATATGTAGGACAGTTCGGACAAGCTACCGACGAAAGATCACAAGTACTACTTGAAAATCTCATCCGTAAACACCTCGCACAAGTTGCAACGTATTCACTGACTTTTGCTTTCGTGTCTGTGTACAATCTACATACACTATAGACGATGAATCATTCGGGCAAGATGGTAAAAAAAACACAGACGGCTATTAAATACGACGTAAGAAGCACTGATTTATTATCTGCATAGAGAACAAAAGTTGAGCTACGTGTAAGAGACATCAAATAATTGGATGGATGCCCGACGGAATCAAACCTAAGTTTGACGCAGCAACCTTAATTTCAAACTGATTTGTACAGGTCAAACCTTTACGTATGATTCCCGCTCTCTCAGTTTGTGAACAGGATTCAATTTGTATCATAAGTTTAAAACCCAGGGAAGCTGAATAGGTCACCAGAAAAACACACCTCGATAAACATAAACATCTTAAAACCACCGAAAACATTATCGTTTAACCGGTTTAGGAAGGTGTGAGGATGGGCTTGTGAACGTGACCTCTCCCAAACTCAAGAAGTGACGTTGTACATGATCGCGGCACCGTTGTGTATACTTCCCAGCAAACGTGGTGACTAACGGAAAAATGGACAGCACTACCCCATTTCGTGCAGTCCGGAAAGTGAGCACTGGCGCTCAACCGAGTTATATCGTGTCATTTGCAGATTTGGGATACACATTTTAAGATGACCTGAAAACAATGTAATGTCACAACCAGTCTCAATGAATGCTGCTGGCTCAAATCGTCTTCACCAAAGTTAACAACGCAGAATGACAACAAACAGTGAGTAACTTGAATTGTGCTGAGATAGTAGGCTTCCGCAGTCATCCTCACCAACGGCTGGATACCTTAAAATACAACACGATGTCGTACACTGTGGAACTCTAGTATCCATTCGGATTGGATATTGCCCATGGTGACGTTTGGCAAGAGTACTGTTGGGAACAGTATAAACTGGAAGAGAAAGTGCAGACAGACGAGTCCGAAAGTGTAATTCTGTCAACTCGAGGGCAAACAATATCAGACGTGCAGCTAAATAAAATAAAAATCAGTTAACCTTAACCCTCGGCTCTAGCTGTTCAACAAAAACACACGACCAGTTGATCTTGAATCAAAGTTCGAAGGGCTATTCTGACACACACATCTGAGTAATGGATGAACCCAAAAAAAGTCAACCATCAAAGTGATGCACAATAAATAGTTGGCATTTGTTCAGCAATAAATAATTCATCTATGTTCTAATGATCAAGATGCATCTCGTTCCGATGCCATTAATCAGAAAAGATGATGTGATGCAAAATTCCTAAACAGATGAATTCGTAAGATTCAACCGTGTACTGTTTCGGGTCATACACAAACTATGCATCTATAAGATCATCGAAAGGTGATTAGTTAAATTCAGCATCAAGGTTGCAGTCAACATCTTGCTGGACCGCTTGCAAAGCAACGTAATGAATGTAATAAATGCAATCAAGTCGTGTAATGAAAACCGTAAGGAATCTGTCTCGTAGATGTCGCCTTATGTTCGCATGGCATTCAGCTATTTCGCTGTGAGCACATGTGGTTTACAATGTATAGGTGCTTGACACTGATTGTTTGAGTCAGCTCGAGTTGTACACACTTTCTACAGGATTGTATGGCAGTAAGAGACCAGGATCACCAAAAATAATGATTATGATTATCCAGCGACTGAATCGGTAAATCAACATACGTTTGACGGCCACTGTCGTTACCATTAAGTGCACTTTCAAAACCGATGGAGACCAGAGTTCGCGCTCAATTTGGGTAAGGACAGTCTGGATTTAGCTGGAAATTGTGTACCTTAGATGTAGTATCAAAGCTGGTGGTGGTATCAAAAGATAGATGATAACCGTGAGTACTGGTAGATTCCGGTTGGTTTATGTGAAGCTGAGGCATATGTGGTGCCAAAGTGGCATCTGTCTCTCACTAAAAGACAAGGTGGGTTGTCAGTATCAACTTTTTTCTTGATACCATTGTGGGTCCAGCCTAACGTTTCTTATGCTCTCGTATAAATATTTTCACTAACTGTACTCGTTCCACTGTTTCGGATTGGTATTCAGATGGTCCTTAGACTAGTGCACGATTAAAATGACAATAATTCCCAAGTTCACAGTATGTGTGGCAAAACAAGTGCTGGGATAATTTTACTTCCGTGCACAGAACACGACTGATTGCAAAACCCGATGGCTGCTCGAGTCTACTGCACAAGACTCTGTATTCATTAGAGACACCAACTGACATGCATGTGTGTGTTCACTCGCTTCAGTGTTCACCCCAGTATTCCCTACGATATCGTCAGTAACATTTATCTCGAAGCAGGACACGGTTACAAACCGACCGAAACTCACCAGAGTGAACAGGTTGGGGCCAGCAGCCCATCTGCGAATGCGGGTGAGGGGCCACGTTTCCAAAATCTCCTTAGTCTTCTCATCCACACGCATTACGCTCTCCTTACTTACACCGAAAAGACGTGGGACCAGCTTGTTTCGGCCTTTTAGTTTCTCCTACAAGTGACAGGTTATAAAAAGAAACAAAGCATGCAGTGAGGAGAAAAAGGTTATTTTAACAGTCGGCAATTGAGTGGATGAGTCAGCAATCGGACAGAATGAGGCAAATTGGTCTAGATGTGCGATATGAACGCTAAAAACGTTAACAAATGCGGCTACCATGCACGTGGTCGGCTAACGCGTCAAATCTCTACGAAATGTGGAAAGAAATCGATACAGCTCCGTGGAAAGAGTGCTGGCCACCAATCACACGGTCTTAAGTTCCAGCCGTGGTTGTTTCGAACGTTCTAGTTTGCGTTTGGGCACTCTTAAAGTATCCAGATAATAAATTGTGCCTCAACATGTCACATGACAGTCACTTCCTGGTGATGTAAAGGTTGAAAACTTAACGGAACTTCAACTCCAAGATTCCCAAAACCAACACACTCGCAGTAAAGGTCACCTGAACGTTTGGTAACCGACATCGAGCCAGCTCGAACACAAGACATGCCAAAATTTGAGTCAGAGTGAGCGCCATAAAACTAGAAGGAAAAGAGTATGCCGTAGTCAAGAAAAAAACGGAAGGGACCTAACTATTAAAAACAGCTATACCTAAACCCAAGCATCCAACATAATGGTGACTATACCTTGTGAAACAGACAACCAACCCACAAGTGAATGTAAGGTGTCATTAGCAAGTGCATTTACCTCACAGAAAACTCGGTCAAACAACAACGCTCGTACTAATGAGCCCGATTGGCCGCTAATTCACCTAAAGTATCCAGCCACCGAGAAACCAACCCTACCAACAGTGAATTAATTCTCTACGCTGTCATCATCTGTCCACCAGTTGACTGTGCTCGGTGTGCAGCTGACATCCCTAGAATATGACCAAACCACCTAACTCTATGCATACACAAAGACTAAACAAAGAAACCCTATCGACAATTACCATCAAATATCATCCGCTTACTAACGTCATCGTCGCTTAACTGTAAACGTTGCCCGACGCGAGTGGTCGAACGCAGATATTGAAGATCAACTACCCGGTACCCAGATAAACGGGTGAGCTAGCTCAACGTCATCTAGCGCGTCCCCAAGTTGCAGACTGAGAAACGACCTTACATCTGAGGGCTAACTGCGAAATAAGCGCGGTCCTTCCCCCAATTAAGCAGTCGCAGACAATGAGCAATATTACAACTATAGCATGGGGAATTCGCGGTTGACAACTGGATCTCTTAAACAAATGTAATATAATCTATTTGATGATACTACGACATGACATGTGACGCCTCAACAAAAAGGCGTCAGATACCCCCAACGGGAGCACACTGGCTCACAGCCAGCAGGCCGTCCGCCCGGCGGACTGTCTGTGTAGCCAATCATAGACATATCTCAAGAAGGTGGAAGAATCACAGTGATTACCATCGGCTCCGATGGGTACGACGGGATTACCGGGATCCTCAAACGGCTGGACCCATCCGAACAGCATATAAGCCAAATCGGTATCCAACTCCAATAAATAGAGCCTGATGTCGTGACGGCCTTGTTGGTCTTGGACTCCGCAGCTAGGTAGATCTACTACATCAGATTTACCTCCCTTGATGAGTCTTCGAACAACTGCGCTGCTTCTGCCGCAAACTCTCACTGGAGAAACTAAGCGTCCTGAATCTACGGACTGCATCTGAACGGCGCACGGACCGAAACACTACTGATCACTGACACTCGATTGACTGCGAACTCCATGCTTCAACCCGGCTTTCTTTGAACCAAAAACCCCAGATCGGGTCCCTCAAACCAATCCCTGGGCAACCGAAAAGAATTCTGCCCCCTCAACGAACTTACAGACGTAATATTAATTATGAATGTTGCGTCATCATCCTATTGTAACTGTTTGACCGAGGTATCAGTAGCCGGCATTGCTCTTATGTCATATTTTACCGTACCAAGTCAATTTGTTTCATTCCCCATCTTTTGTTAAATAGCTCTACTTGGCGATTCATCAATCTTGTGTTTAGACACATAACAGAGGCTTGCATCATTTGCTGCTAGCGATGGAATTCAAAACCATAGTGATAGTGTGTCGAACACCAAGGTTTTTCTGCCTGACGGACACAAACCCCTACTCATTCACGAACACTACATAAGCTTGTCACTTCCAGTGTTTGGAAGCTTATGCGTCCATCTGCTTTCTTATCCTACATAATACGTTTTTTCTTTTCACATTGTGGCATGTTTGCCACTTCATGTGGTCTTTAAGAGTTAAGTGTATATATCTGAAATCGATTCCAGTCTTCTGCTTTTGACCGTCTAGAATTTGCAGCCGCCACAGTCGCTTTATATATGCAACCATTAAGCTTCGGATGGATGTTCCTGTTGCCGGAGGTGTCCAAGCTTCCACCGTTGTCTATGCAACATCCAAAGTACACCAACCGATCAACAACCTTTAAAATTTAACTATTCAACATTAAATTTGAACAATCAGAACAGTGTTACAGAATTGCTGCATACTTTGGAGCTGTAAGGCGCATTATGAAGTAGTTGGTAGAACTGGCTATGGCAACTGACACGTAGAAACAGGAATCGTGTTCCATGAGTATGTCACAAAGTAGTAAACGTCGAGGTGAGAGCCAACCAAGTACTCGTTTAAGTAGGTTTCTGAAACTTTAATTAGGCAGAAAAGCCACGGCGTACCGCCTTTGCTAAACGAGATGCGAACGCCAGAAATTCAGTCACATGACTTAGTGGACACAAAGGAGAAGAGAAAATGAATGCCCGAATACAACGCCAAATGTCTAGACAATCCCGGAATCAATCGACTGCATGAATTTCGTATTAGGCGGAGCCATTGAAAATCACTCACTTTTATTAGGAAAAATGTGATTCCGTAGGTCGGTAATGAGCGACAGAGTTGAACGTAGCGAAGTTTTGATTCACGTTCATCAAAATTCCCAAGATTTCGATGAGCCTAATGGAAAAAGTAGTGAGGGCGATAAGAGACATGAACAGTTTCCAATGGAGCTGATGAACGTTACGTTTCATGTGTACTGTTCATCAGAATCGTCTCCTACCAATAGCACAGACAAACTCAGTTTTCGCAATCGGTCATTACCACGTGTGGAAGTTTGAAATCCGCTGTCACAATCGCTCTGCTTACCAGAAAGATGTGTAAATTCAAGCTACTGAGTTGTATGGCACAGACCGCAATCATATACGTTAAAGAAGAGCTTACTGTCCTGTAATAAAAATAGCGCTGATGTGACCAAGCCGGCTACCGCCAAGGTGTTCAAATCAACCCACAGGTTAGCCAAACAAACGGAAAACAAGCAACAGAAATAAAAGCGACGAAACTAACCTCTTGGATACGTTTTTCCACACCTTTCACTTTCCAGTATTCCTTCGGAAGATGTTCTTTAAGACTAAAAAACGAAAGAAAAGTAATCAGAATGGAAAATAAACCCACCAAACAGAGTAATACTGAACATGCTAAAGTGAACCACCAGAGAGGCTAGTATGTCGGTATGACCAAGAAGCGGTTTTCTGAGGCTAATTTGTCCGAACAGTGCCGAAACATTTGAGTACTTGAGACAAGTCTGTAAACAGTTCCCTCGCAATAAAACTTAATCCGCTGTAATATCAGGTTCGTATGCTAGACGCTTGTTCAACCTGCTTCCTTGACTTAATTCAACGTACGGAACGTCGATTATCCAATTTTCTGTAGGACGAAGTTGAAATATTTACTGAAGTGTCATATCGTCTTCATCATTGTCAGCAATGAATTAGTGCTTCACATTGATGCTTAACTGCCATACAACTACGGAACGGGGAACCGGGACCTAACTAGGAAGCAAAAGAAAAGAAACAGATGGGACCTAAACAGTAAAACACTAATGACTAGATCCAAACATTCAACATCAAGGTACCTCGACTTGCTCATGCGATGAACTACCAAGGTGTTGTTTACTCTTCTGAGATTGTTCTTATGGACAGGATTAGCTTTTACTCTTTAGATGAGTGAAGCACTCAACTGACTTGACCTCTAGCTTTTACATAAAAAAAACATCTGCCGCTCTGTTACCCATTGAATCACATAGGGGTTGGATAACATTATCAGACTGCTGAAACTAGGACAGGAGTTACAGAGACAGAAGGATTCCAATCTGCAACTGCGTGATTAATAACTCTCGCTATCTCTAAGCAGCCACGAGCTAACCAACAGCTAAATGCCAAACTGTGATCCATCTTACCATAAACCAGCCAGAATATATACTACGAGTGCAAAGTTAAAAGCGATTCGGCAGTGGTTAAAAGTCAGACAATGTTTACCACGTGGCGGATTTCGCGGTTTACATGGTAAACATCGGGTTGCAGTTAGCTTGTTAAGTCTTACAGGGTTCATCAAACGACAGTCTCGCGTAAATACACCTAACAGACCGGTGACAAAAACGTTAATTTCGAATGATTCACAGGTGTCGTAACTCAATAGAGCATCCAAAATACATCCCAGAAAACTGGTCTTCCGTACATTCACTCATAACGGCTAGGTGCCTGAACACATAATGCCTAACCAAGGATGAATGGCCGACTCGCATAAACGGACGAACATCAACCGATGAAACACACCGGATACTGCATAAGATGCATTCTCATAAAGAGAGAGACAGCTAAGAGACAAACGAAGCGCTAATGTATATGGGCATGATGCACGGAGCTGCTGGATACATTAGATGCATCGCATGTATCTCACGAGAAGTGCACCACAGCGGAAGTTTTGGACGTCCACAGATGGACGATATGATTGTTTGCAGTTTAGGTAGACACATGAGGAATAGTGACAGCAGTGTCACAATACTAGTTACATAATGGGGTCAGCATGTCCAAGCAAGTCAAGATAGATAAACCCAAGCTGACGATTTCCCAAAACAACAGACCACGTCAAGTGAGGGTTGGATTTTACAGGGTTGTCAAATGACAGAAATCAAATCGTAGGAGAGAAAAATTATTTTGCTTAATCTGGAAGTCAGTAATGATCTAACAAATGCTGAACAAAAAGGAGTTGGAATATTGAGAGTTGCATCAGAGAAATGGCAGAAGTTTAGGAGAAACAGTGAGAGAACCCGAGTCACTTACTCCACTGGATTGTGTTTTGCTTTTTCAGCAGTCAGGACACCGATTTCAGATTGACACTGTAGAGCAGCCAATTGGATAGCTTGTTCCAACGAGATGGGGTGTGTTCCGTTCAAAATAGCCTCTTTCAACTGATTGAATAAGGGGTTGGATGAGATAGTATGGAGGATATGCATGGAATTTGCGTGTTAAGTGCAGGAAAACAACAGTCTACTGATGACACTATTTGGAAAGATAACACGCCCAAAAGCCTCCGAGGAAACATAGGATCAAAAGGTTGACATTTGCTCTCCAGTCAGAACACCAAGTATCAAGATCAAATATTTAAACTATATCGGAATCAGATAACCGACGATTCCATGTGTGTCACATGCATTGGAATCGAAAATGGGGAACGGACGCAAATGTGAATAGTGAAATCAGAAGACCGGTTTTGCAAAACCGGTCTTCTGATTTCACTATTCAAATTCGTAACTGGGGAAGGATGCTTTATATTTCTGGGACGCAAATGTGTTGTATACTTTTATCCACCATTAATAAAATCAAGAGAGAGTAATGAATCGGCTTCCCGACGGTGAATTCCTTTACAAAGACAACCTTCAACAGCAACCCTTTTAAAGGGAAGAACCAAATTCTGTGGAAAGCATAGAATAAGTGAAGCTGTTCTGACCTTACACCGACCGTCATTTATCAAATTCACAGCTAGGACAACTAGTTAACCGATGGTGCATTCAAGTAAGCTTCACACTGAAGGCAATCAATCATGTTTCCGAAAGTGGGAATGACTACCGCTCTATAAGAACGAACGAGACTAGCTAACGATGACACACTGCGTTCAAACAATGAATGAGGCGACGAAGTAGAGGACACGCTTACTAAACCTGGACAACAGGTTTCGAAAAGGTATCTGTTCATTGCAGGACAGGCCCAACACTGCCATCATCATCATCATAACAGCCATGAGCCCGACCAAAAGGTACTGCGGCTCGGGCCGCCGCTCACCTCAACAGTGACGTCGAATATCTTAGAAGAAAACGTTACTGAGAAGGTTAAACATTATTGAAAGAAGATTAAGAGGAAGAACGAGAAATGGTATGGATACAGGTACGCCATTGACTGCGACACACCGCCATCTCGGATAGCGTCTCTAACC
>LUCH01000511.1:177851-200946 GCA_013368495.1 Paragonimus heterotremus
AGTTCCGATATCAACCTCGCCCCACCATCCTTGAAAAGAGAAGGAAGCAGGAGGTCTGGACCAAAAGCCTTATTACGCTTCAATAGATTGAGCTCCAGGACCACTTCTGCTTCCGATAGAGGACCGTCTGGAATGCAATAACTGATCAATCGGGTCCCGTCGTCCACATGATCTGGTTAAGGCCAACTGAACTGTTCAACAGTTCAGTTGGTCTCAGGTTGACGACAAGTATAACAGTGATGCGCACGATACCTAAAACTAGTGCTGGCTAAAAATAGTTTATGCTCAGCGCACAGCTGTAACAGTCGCCTGCCATTATCTGAACGATGACATGCTATTCCAAACCTGTCACCTAAACGAGAGTCGGCCTCACCAAGGCGACCGACTGGGGTGTTCATATCCCTGGCCAGAATGACTGTCAGAACCATGTATCAATCGAACAAGAGTGGTCAGATCCGAGCAAAGAAAACCACCTCGACAACGACATCACTACAATCAATTGGAGCATAAGCAGACATAATGAAAAGACTCTTGAAGGTTTTGCGTCTAGAGCATGCCTCAGTATAACCTGCAAAGGGGACGGCGCAGTCTAAGGAATACGAAACCTGTGATCAGATGTGCACCCTGATCAACCTGGAATGACAATGGCAGTCACGAGACAATCAGGCGATCCGTTGTAGTGTGAATCTGAAATCGTCTTAGAACTGCAAATGTGGTTACGTCAACGGGAGTTCATGGCAACTTGTGTGACTGGACAAGAACTTATTTGCATACATATCCGGGCTTCGCAACCAGGCTCCAAAGGCTTCTGCAGCAATTAGCATTCGATACCACACACCTTTAATGAGAACACATGTGACGCGACAGAAAGGACCGAAAGTGACACTTGAACTGACTCCATGATTGTAGTCGACCATGTGAGCCAAAAATGCGTTACAGAATCTGTCCTGCTGTCCGACAGTTGACTAGGCGAGAGAGCGTTCGTGTATTTTCAACAAGCGTTTCGTTGCGCTACCGGGGTATTCTACACCATGAGAACAAAACAGTGAGGAAAAGTGTAGCCGAGCCGAAGGGATGCGTTGGACTTGGAGCTAAGCGATATACACCACAGCGTAAACGGTAAACCTGAAGGTTGCATCGAGCCTTCTAGTCAGTTATTCACTAGCTACTTCACTGTTGCAGGGGAGGCTCATATAAACCATTTTTCGTTCAACAAAGTTCGTATTCTCACAGCACTGGCCGCCGTATGATGCGGGCTACAGATTTAGCTAGATATCCATTAGTACGAACTGTCAAATAAAACAGGTTGAGCTCTGTATTTAGCTTGATCAGAACGAAGTCATCATCATCGACAGCAGTAAATCAGTGATTTTCAGTGATGTTTAATTGCTACATAACCACGAAAAAAGGCGAATCCTGCACAGAAAGATGGAAGACAAAAGGAGGGGAGAGTAAGGGACCCAACTTATAAAATTAGTTCCGTCTACATTCAGACATTTAGCATCAAGATGCCTACACCTTGTAGACAAACAATCGGGTCACAAGTAAACGTCTTGAAAGTTCCATTTATTCTTCGACGACTGTTTACACTGCCCGGTTTAGGTTCGTTTATGGTGGATGCCCTGTCGAAATGACGACTTGCAGATTTGTGACGAGCTATTTGGGTACATTTGAACAACTTGGTAAACAGCAGGCAACCATACATAAATTCGGAAAATATGACACCAAGAATTATGAACAAGGAAACATTTACCTGAATGTATAGTAAATTCAGCTGAACCGGATCTCTTGCATCCACATTTTGGTCGGAGAAGAAAAATTTTCGACGCAAAAGCAAAATTTCCGATTCCTCTACGTCATGTTGCCGGAGAGTTTTCCCATGTGAAAGCCAATTCACTGTGATGAATAGGAAAAGTCACTGCATTTGCATTTGAATTATACTCAAAAATAGTCTTATCAAAATGAAGATAGGTTATAGGGTTGTAGAGGTGAATTTACAGTTCACGATCTGCAGACTGACGCTTCTTTTTATAGTCAACCAATAGGCGCACTGGAAGATGTCAATAATTTGTTTCTTTATCAATGATCAGCGGTGCAACCGTGACACACTTCTGTTGAACGTCCACAGGGCCACTTCCGAGTATGAATACAACTGAGCAATTAACAAATCAACAGGCAACACAAGTTAAAATATGCCCACTGGGCCGGTGAGATTAGAGAAGTTCGACAGATGGTAAAACCAATGCTATGAGAAGGGACTTCATACACGTCTAAACATGTACCACGCTGTACTGATGGGACCGTGGGGAGTTTCCATCCACTCACTTCGAAATGAAACCATGAACTTGAGTCCACCTTATCGAAAGGTGAAGGGTTTACATCGCCAGCGAATTTGCACACAATTCTAACATGAAAAAGACTACAATATAGATATCGGCCGAAAAAATAATTGGGCCACAAAGTGGTTGACTGAGGTTAATTAGCGGTAATCGATATGAAGGAAAAAACAGTCTTGTAAGAGAACACTTACATTCATCATCAGTGTGCAGTTTTTGTTTCATTTTCTCCAACTTATCTTGGTCCTTGGCAGTGCTTTTCGCTTTACGAAGCGTGAGTGTGCGCATTCTCTCCTCCTCATCCATGGGGCGAATTAACGAGTACTCCTCATAATTCGTAATACCTGCGAAAAAGAAGCCAAAGAAAAAAATCACATCAAGATAAGAAGCAGGGTAAGCTGAGTGAACGGATGCTAGCAGTTGAGTGACTACTGATTACTGTAATCGTCTTTTGATCGGAGAGTCTTAAGACAATATGGTAAGCAATTAAATATCAACTAGAAGCTCGAGTGTTGATTTCTTTTCACGCAACAACGAGTGATGCATTAACGTGAGTAGCAAATGTTATTCAACACGGAACGCAGCTTGGCGATAAAGATCGGCTTGTTCATGATGTGGTATTTAAATCTAATGTGTCGATTCGCTCAACCACACAAACATAATAAAACCAAGATAAAAAGACAGAATACGGCAAATGACAGACCGTGCAAGTGCCATTGAACGAGGTAAAAAAAGACCTGTGATCACCCGACTCCATAATTTCTAAAAAAAATAAATGTGCATCATACAACAGAGTAGACAGATAGAAACATGTAAGTACTGATTTTTCTATTGGTTCTCTCCAACTTACCTCTTGAACCCTTCATATCACTAACTTCCAATGTTCCTTGCTTAGATCCCATAAGTGAAGTAGCTAGTTCTAATAGTCATGTTCCATTAGGCCCCTACGCCTTCTATTTCCAAGACAAACTAAACCGCTGAGTACCAATATTCACCAATTATCATCATCATCATAGACAGCAATATATCAGTGGTTCACACTGATGCCTAACTGCCACACAACCGGGAAGAAAAGAAAGTAAACCTTGGATAGAAAGATAGAAGGGGAGGAGAAGTGATCTAACTACTAAAAATAGCTACGCCTATATCCAAACAGTCAACAGCAAGGTGCCTACACCTTGCAAACAAACAAGCTGTAAGTGAAGTTAAGACGTCAGCAGCAAGACAGCTTCCCTACGACTCTCATTCTCTCGTGTCATTAAATGCACTCACTTCGCAGACAACAGGGCCAAACAACGACAACATTCACGCGGCTGAGCACAGTTAGCCAATATGCTGCTTAGATTTAGACAGTCAGTATAAGCGCTTTTAGTGTCCGCACTCTGAAACAAATGTCAACAAGCTGCATTGGCTCATATGCCAAATATGTCGAAAGCCAATATCTGCAGAATTCAAAACAGCATAATATAGACTGAACTAACAGCACTCTCACTCTCCACTAGATATTGGAGGTACATAATAAGTGACCTCTGGACGCCCGCAGTAGCTATACCGGAGCGCATATGGCTTTAATCACAGCGACGGAAGACAGATTGAAGGATTATAATCGACTTAATAGTGTGTTAGTTTGTCTAGCCAGCTTTACCATGTCCGGACCCAGACGGCAAGTTCTTTGATCGTCAATCGTAATGTGTTCACGCTCCTACTGACTGTAGTAATTACAGTATGCTTTCCAAGAGGAATCAGGGCTCTGCTATGGTCGGCGCGTAGCTCCGCTATTGTTATATTCGACCGGAGATATGAACATAAAGGTGAGTCGGGTGAGTGGAAGTAAACCGTGAGTAGGTGGTGAATTTGGGTTGGCATTGAGATAATAAAAATATCGTTTTCGCAGGTTGGAGCACGTGCTTCAGTTTTCGACGCTGCGTACACCACAACACCTACTAAACAGTGTGGTTGCCGACAGTTGGAATAAACTGCAAGACGGCCAGACGACAATGTGGTCACTGGCCATTGACCTGGGCCTTGACCGTCGTACTGAAAAAGGTTGGTAAGTGCCATCTGCCTGATTGGAGAGTCCACGAATATCCACATCGCTGGTTAGAAACACTCTCTTATGTGACAATACCATGGTCAACGGTTAGTCTATATCCGCAAGGTCGTTTTCCGAGGCTCCACTGCTTTCTTCTCAATCGCTTTGTTCATTTCTCTCCTCCATTTTTCCTGTTTGTATTTGCCAACTACTCTGATTAATCGCGGACCGATGTTGAAACTAACGAAGTCATTATGACTGCTGGCATGGCTCAAAGGTAAAAATGATAACGAGAATGATGAGCGCCGAATCACGCAAATAATTGTGAATAACTACTGCAGTCCAGTTTTTGACAGATACTAGTTTCAGGCACAGGGCGCAGTAATGTATGACCTACAACTATCTCACCTACAATCAGCCCTAGTCTCAAACGGACAATGCAGCTGTTATGGATAGCGTAGATATGTCTAGAAATCGCAATCTTAGTGGAGCAGAAGCGTGAATTCGGACCATGCTCTCATCTGCTGTTGGTTTCAATGGACGGTTGTTAGTTGGTAAACCGACCATCCACTCCCCCTGTGGTGAATAGAACCCATCAACAGAGCATAAAATGTGGGCGAAATTAAAAACAGTGCCGGAAGCAAATGCTGCGGTTGTGATACGACTCGCGAACATAATCAGCATTCGGCCTTTAGTCTCTAAGGCTAACTTTAAAATTAGTGAAAATTTATGACCGTCAGCTCAAATAACAGATAAAGGATAGAAAACAGGAAGA
Source organism: Paragonimus heterotremus (assembly GCA_013368495.1). NCBI lineage: Eukaryota > Metazoa > Platyhelminthes > Trematoda > Plagiorchiida > Troglotrematidae > Paragonimus > Paragonimus heterotremus. The sequence continues at coordinate 182,995 of LUCH01000511.1, forward strand.
ATCATGAGTGTAACCTGGTCGCATACACAGAATTTTAACTAACCGCAAAGCTATTGAAGTGGCAAACAATATAAGAAGAAAAAATTATGTAGGGTGAAAAGGAAGAAGACGTAGAAGGAGGGGAACAAACATTGCACCGAGGCAAGCAGTAATTCGTAATACAAGCGCTATCAGCTTGTGTTGTTTGCTGTATCAGACAGCGTCCCCAAGCCGAACGTGGGCTATTGAAACAAGGCTCACACTCCTAGCCCAAGTTATAAGCTGGCCACCAGGCTGCCATTTTCAGTCCAACCAACCACTCGCAAATAAGACACTGTTGCAGATGGTGAGTTGGCACTCATAAAATGTGACCAAGCCACTGAAGTTTGTTGGACAAAATCATACTTGGAGGTCGACAGTCTATCTGTCTTGAAGACAGATTCGCGAACTTCGTTACTGCTGGCACGGTGTCCCGATCACACACTCCTAGTGCTCCGGCGACACCGATAGTCAAAAACGTAAACTCTGAGCACGTTTTCCACATAGATAGGCCAGGTTTTACATTGTAAATTCGGCTTTCCATAGGAAGCCTGGGATCACCCCGATGACAAGTTGGGAAACACCATCCGAGGCTTAGCTATACGATATGTGATCTCATCAGATATTACGTCATCGCTGATATGGCTCCTAAGGCATATGAACTTCTCAACTACCTCCGACGGCTTATCACTAAGGAAACGAGCATGTGTAGAGTTTTGTCAATCTTGCGACAGCACGTTGCACTTAGTTGGTTCACAAGCTATAGTAAACTGACGAACTGAAGCCTCTAATCTATCTAAGAGGTTCCTGACTCCCTGAGCCCTTACAAGTTAAGACGACGTCGTCCGCATACTCTGTGTCTCGTAGTCGAGTGCCTGAGGGCAGTTCCACATTATCACATTCGCAATATGTCAGGGAAGACTCGAAGATCCCATCTACTATGAAGTTAAACAGGAAAGAAGCCTGAACAACTTTATCGTAAAGGTTGGTGATACACTGCGATGAGCCCCAACCTAGCCCGAGGTTTGACAGTAAATGTTCACATTCTCCTTAGGTCCACTTCTCGAGAAAGTCCCAGAATGCAAGCCTTCAACCGAATCAAACGCCCATCTGATGTCTAAAAAGACAACTGATGGTCTCCTATATGAATGACGGAGACCAAGCATATGGTGGCGTGGGAAGAAGTTTTCAGTCGAAAGAAAGTCAGCTTTTGTGTCAGAAAATACTAGCAAAGTATTTCAAATCATCTCTTCGATGAGTCCTGGGCCACCCATGGACTTGACCAGAAGGTAGTGTGGGTCGAGGCGCCGCTCACCACAAAGGTGACGTGGAATGTCCTCGAAAATATGAAAGATGTGGATTTTAAAAAAAAACAGGCTGGAGAGAACTATAAAGATTGCAGATACATGCATTTTACTCAATGCTGTACGGCGCCATTTTGGGCAGTCTTTCTAACTGACAATTTGAGCGATTACGGGAACATCAACCGAGTAGGTGACACCTGCACACCTTAGTAAACCAATAAAGAAATAAGTAAGTCGAGAAGGTTAAGTCGCCAGGTAAAACACTTTGGGAAGCTGTTCAGTTGGCTTCTCATTTTCACATTACTGCCGCCATATGCTTGCGAGGATATACTCTGATCTGTCAGTCCAGAACCATTCCCTTGGGCCGAGGATCAAAATGGCATCGCTGCCTTGAGACGCTCTAAGTTTTCAAGCCTGAATGACCCTATGCCATCCTTATTCAAAGGAGGGTGATGTATTAGTGGAAGCCATGAACTATTGTTTATAACCAGTCTTGACAATCGAAATCATCCCCCTTAAAAAGATAAGTCGACTGGAAAGCTCACATTAAAAAAGGTACCTAAGAACACCTGTAAGAGCCATCGAAGGATTGGCCTAAATCCACTCAAAACAATGATCATTCCGCTGACTGGCTGCACCTCAAAAAGTGAGCAGTAAGGAAGAATAGGTAAGTTTTCATCTCGGGCCAAGATATGTGGGCCAAATTTTTACTCTCCGTCTACTACCAGAGCAAAATTGTGCATGCCGTCGGTCAATAATTGTCGCGCTTCTTGACAAGGGTATTTGACCCGGCTGACCCACCTGCACTTTTGAAAGAACATGGGGACAGGGATATGCCGAGTAAATGTCAACATACTGTCGGCATTTGATTATAACGCATTATCCCAGATCAGGAGCTACAGGGTGACAAACACCAAAAGCAACGTCCATAAGCGTAGTCTATGATCACCACTTTTGCTCGATTTCGCCACAGACACAATGATGGGAGGTCGATTACAGCAAACACAAGACTAGTACTGATCTTCCAAGTTGCGAGAGTAAATGATTAGCATTATGCTGACAACAGTGTACTGTTTAAGCGCTTTCGAGACACGGACTTTGTCAGGTAACATATCCAGTCCCGCTGTTATTTGGGGGTGTGATCTGTAGCTGTAAAGTGTAAAATACCGTTTCGAGACTGCGGCACTAATTTCAGTATTATGTAACATTAAAACTCTTGAGGTTGTTGGCCGGTATGGGAAACTGTAACTCAAATGACGAGCGACGAAAAATGAAGTCGGAGCTCACATTTCTGAAGTCAGTAAAACACTTAACAACTAAGACTACAGCTGACATCAAGGGTTCTCATTTACAGTTACAAGACCACAGTTAGAGTAGTCTTACTTCATGGCTGCGAAACGTGGTAAATAAGCAGTAAGAACAGCACTTTCATAGTCAAAAACAGCAACACGTCAGTGGGTCGAACTGAAATCGGTGGCCGCCGATATTTGTGAGTAATCAAGCAATCTAGTTCACACACCAAAACCCAAGAAATACGTAGAACTAAACCACTATGCAATAAGTACCAAGGGCTAATCTGCCGTCTGCCGCACCCGGTACTCATTGCAGCACGTGTAGATCACTGGCATGAGGTTGGAGGTATCCAGAGTAAGAGTTGTCGAAAAGAATTGGATCTAGATACTACGAACAGTAGACAATGTTTACCTCGTTTGTTTTGATGTTCCCAACCCACCTGGACTCCGGTTAGAAAAGTTGGGAGATACAGAAGACAATCGGGTTCAGCAGCACTCAATAGGTCGGTGGGCAATGACGATTGAACGGGGCAGTAGAGACCGGAAAGAAGTCATCATGTGGATACCGTCTTGTTCTCCAAACCCCTGTGTGCCTGCTTGCAGGATATTCTGATGCTTATTAGCTGAGTTTAGAAAACCGGGTTTGCAAATCAAGTCCAAAACTCTTTCTTCTAGTCTTTAAACCGAGGTTTATTTCACCTATTATGATTACATGTAATTATGCATTAATGTGGACCAATGGTGTACTCTTCATGATGAATGAACAAGAATCATATAATTCAAGTGAATTAGTTCTTGCTCATGTTGGAGTTGTTAAAGATCATTTCGTCGGGGAAGTTTTGTGCGAAATACCAATCACCATGAACGGCAGCTGAGGACCGAAAGAACGACTGACAGAAAATATAAACAACCTCTTCTAAGTGACAAGGATTTTCGCCCTAGCTAAAAATGGACAGCAAGCGTTACAGAAAGCAGCTTCACAATATTCACAAAACACGCTAGGTTTTGCTATGATAGCTGAAGATCGAACAATTGTGTTAAGAAAGCTCGAAACAGTTATACGTAACGACATGATCGAAAAACGTTGGCTGAAAAGCGGAAAAAATGGGTAAATCCAGTGAAAAATCACATCCTGATGAGTAGTCGGGGATTTGGTTAGTGTCAAGTTGAAAATCGCCCACAAGTAATCGCAGCTGTCGAATTCCCATAGGCTTTTTAATCGGCCCCTTTCGAAAAGAAGCACTAGACTCGAGTTTCGCCCCTAATAGAACTCGTCAGTAATGCATGTCCTAGCCATGGCCGGGACTAGAACTCCGGCTACGGTTGTATGAGACAACCGTGTTCACCACTGCGCTACTGACCTCGCAATGGGCACGGTCGAATAATCATGTGTGAACGCCTAACCATTTTCGCTTGAGTAATGGTAATGTTGCCAGATCGTTTCGATAGGAGACAGTTACTAATGTCCAGATGTGCCTATCTGCAAGTACAGATAGGTCTGAACTTAGGAAAGGAAAAGGTTTCCCTAAAAGGACGAGGACGTTACATCCGGAGTCACATATGTTAGCTCAAACTTATCAAACTTATTCATCGTACTGAACAATTTCAAGGTCGCCGGCGACAATGTTGATAGCGAAGCACCGAAGGAAACAGACAAAAAATAAACACCAAGATATATACGGAGTGGGATGAACTCCGACAACTAAAAGTTGTGTCACTAAAAAGCTGATAATAGCGAAGTCGGATGGAGTAGATAAGAGGTAGCAGATGACAGTATATCCGCAAAAGTGGAATCACTCACCCATTTTGGAGCAAATAGTGTCCATTAGTTCAGCTATTGTTTTGCTGTCGTCAACCTGGAGAGTTTTCTTTGTACCATCCATAGTTTGGATCACTAGCAGCCGTAGTTTGCAACGATACTCAACTTCGAACTATCGGAAGGATGATGAGGAGAAAACGACATACATTATCTCTCAAATGATAATAGGACAACATCCTTGAGTTGTCCAACCAGAAAGAATGCTTCGGATCGGGATCTGTAACGAATATCCCATAAGCAGATGCTATAAACAGAATGTTGGGATAATCAGAAAAATTACGATTTCCGAAATTCGCCTCTCGTATTTTCGCACGGATCTCACAGCATAAATCCGAAATGGTAATATCTTTATCGAATTTCATCACATAGCTATTTTCCGTGTTAGGAAATCGGACTATCAAGCTGCTAGGCGTCATCCCCACCAACCACTACCACGAAGGACGGAGAGACCGGCACATTCGAACTACCGCGAACTCCGAACACACTGCCTACTGTTTAAGTCAATGTTATCAGCATATTTCTTGGGTGAGTGAACCGAAAAAATTAATTAATTTGCTGGTTTTCACGATTAACTTGAAAGTATTTTTTTTTAGGATAACAAACTTAGCACCACACTTTTTTGGCGCTGGTTTCAGTTCCGAACATATGCGGTTCGTAATTAGCGGTTACCTGTAGACTGGCAGGTGGACAGCAAGGAAGTCTGTATTTTTACCTCCAGACGAATCATTGCACGTAACCACGTTAGATGAGAATTTGGTGTGTTGTTGTGTTTCTCACAGACACACAGTAAGGCGTGCAGTAGAAGAAGGGATACTGTCAGTTCAGTGAGTTCAGTAGGTTATAAACGGAAGTGGGAAGCCAGAGCCTTCGAAAATTCCGCATCCCGATGCGTAGAACTTCGAAGTCCCCAGTAATGAGTTGAAATAGGAAGAAAAGGTGCAGTATCTGAACTGACCCAGCGGACGTTGATCAATGCAAGCCTTGAAAAATGCTACTGAGCTGGCAAAAACAACATGGTCTGGTGGACCATTCCAAACTTTGCAAACGCTCAATAACGAAAAGCCATGTCTGTATTTTGGTCGGCTATGCTAGATCTTTAGTTTTAGGTGGCGGCTGCTCACCGTCATGCTATTTCCTCCGTTGGACATCCGCCCGCGGTGATGATTTGAGGACTTCATTATCAAGAAGGTTACCGCCAAATCACCTCTGAACCGACAATACTTTGAAAAGTACATGTCCAAAGATTTCAGCCTTTTCTCATACGGTCTAGTTTTCAGACCTCCGACTGCCTTAGTTGCTCGACGTTTTATCGTCTCCAGTAACAACATGTCCTTTTGGAGATGCGTTGACCAGATTTTAGTTCCGTTCGGCAGATGCAGTCGAACGAAACTGTTATAAAGAAGCTGAAAGCGATCAGGGTTAAACTGGCTGGAGAGACGTTTCAATGATGAGAGGATGCTGCCAAACTTTTTTGTGTTTACTTCAGCGTTCGCAGCGCTCGAGAGAATGTACGAAACAGTGGATCCCAGGTCCTTCTCGCTAGGAACTGTCTGAAGGGGCTATCCGTCGAGGTAGTGCGTGGTTTTTAGAAAGTTAAGAACGTGCATAACTCTACACTTACTAGCATTAAAGTCGAGTCGGTTCACTCGAAACCAGTTGAATAGAAATTCGAAGTCCCTCTGTAGGGTGACGGAATCATTGGTGATGTTGACTGTTCGCCAAAATTTGACGCCGTCCGCAAACAGCACTGACGGGGAAATGATTGGGGTGAAAGATCGCTGACGAGTATCAAAACTAATAGCGGGCTCGGAACTAGATCCTGAGGTACTATGCTGCGGCTAGGTCTGCAGGTACTGAATACACCATTAATGCACACCCCGAGAAGACGGTTAGCAAGATACGACAGTAGCCACTGACAAAAATTGCCTCGCACCTCATGATGGAAAAGCTTACCGATCAAAACAGCATGGTCCAGATGGTCGAATGCTTTAGCAAAGTCGACATACACAAAGTCTATTCTATTGCCTTGATCAATTGTTTTCGTCCACTGATAGGCGGCTATCAGCAGATTTGTGGTGTGTGAGCGGCATTTGCTAATTCCGTGCCAAGCATTGGAGAAAAACTCACGAGAGACGAGGTACTTATGAAGCGAGTCGTAAACAAACGTCTCTAATAACCTCCGAACACTTGATAGCAATGCAGTTAGTCGGTAATCACTGGGACAATCACGTCTACCATCCGTGAAAACGAGTGTGATGCTCGCGAGATTCCAGCTACTAAGTACTGTTCCCTGGGGAGCGGATTGTGTAACCAGTGAGCTGAATGTATCAGAAGGCTCTTCAGCCGCTTCACGCAGTGCCTTAGGAGGTATATCAGCGAGGCCAGGAGAACTGCCCCCAGAGCACTTGAGTTTATCCAACACCGCCGTCGGGGAGGTATCCACAACTTTCGTGCCATCGATTTCAGTGCAAAGACGAACCAGGGGAACTGATGGTTACCACGCAAAAACGTTTCCGTTAAATTCGGCGAGGACATCAGCGGCCTCCGTATTAAAGCCAGTAAGGCCTGGTGTGTCTAGGAATTATGGAATCCCGGCTTTTGCCTTGCGAATTGGTGTCACAAGTCGGAAAAGGTTATTCGGGTCAACGATGAGGCATTTTATAAGACGTTGTTCTTAATGATGGCGGTCACGTTGAATTAGCGATGAACACCAATTCCTTAGGGCAGCATATATTTCTTAGTTAACTTCGGATCCTGATAATCTGTAGCAGGCCCAAACATACCGGTTCTTCAGAATGAGTTTAAATGTACTAGAACGTGGATGACTTAGAGGTTTGTTCCGTTTGGAGTCTGAGAATGGTGTAAATTCACCGACGGCTACAGAAAGGATGACAATAAGTCTCTCATTGAGATCATCTACAGAGTGATGAGGTGTGAAGTTCACTCAGGACTGTGTCACCAAATAGCTACGTAATTTCTCCACATCCATTTCCCGGAAGTTTCTGCGATTATTAGCCGTTAAGCTGACCAAGTTCGTGTTACAACTGAAGTCGAATAAGACGACCTCGTGATCACCCAATCCTAGTGGTACGGTGATTGTAAGGTTGCTTACCATCAACTCCTCGTTAGTGGATAAATAATCCAGCCTCGACAGACTACGGCCAGTATGCCGCCTAGTAAAACCAGATAAGTACTCCGTTAAGCCCAATGCTCCGACTATGTTGCAAAAATCGTCCAGGCACAGAATTTTCAACGCATGCACACGAGAAGATGGGAAAGTTGATATCGGGCGAGTTGAAATCGCCCACTGAGAGCACCAAACTGTTTCCTGAATAGCACAAAATACTAAATTGTTGAAGAGGGAGGCGGGAAGTGAGATGTGGAAACAAAGGGCCGGCCCCCTCTTCTACCTTTAGTTTTATCCGCGTGGAAGATAACCAGGTCTTCTAAAGAGAGCTCAGACTATAGGTAGGAAGTGCTCATCCACGACTCAGTTATGGCAACAATCCGGGGCGTGGCGGCAGAACAGAGTTCGCGAAACCCTGGCAGTTTATTTACTAAGCTAAGCGCAATTTTGTACATGCACTTTACCGAGTTAGCAGTAAAGGAATGAACCCTATCCTGAGATTGTGAATGGGGAGTGCTTCATTCAAAACGCAACGCTGGTGGTGGTTGGCGACTCCACAGAAGTCGGTTGTAGGGAGTTTTTTGGTTCAATACATCTTCAACAGGCACCACCAGGCGACTGGCACGCGTGCGTTGATTGGCTTTCAATGAATCTCGTTCCTCTTTAGAACGATCGGTGTGGAACAAAATCCTGCCAGGAATAAAACGACGCCGACGGCGGAACCGCTCCATTGTGTACGATGCTGTTTTATACAAGGCGACGGTGATTTTGGGAAGTCGTGGTCGAGATTCACCCGACTTCGGTTTGGGTCGCAGGATGGGGTAAATACTTTGAACTTGGGCGTTAGCGAGTTCAAGCGCAGTTGATAAAAATCACCACTGACTCTTGTCTTGTTTCAGATCGCTGATAGAATTGGGGACACCTCCAATGATAACCTTGCGAGATCGGTCGGTGGTTCCAGTTCCCTTCTGAGCAAAGTTTCGCCCGTGGCGTTCAGCCCACGGTATCTCGGAGTATACCCTGGCCCCCAGAGTTATTCAGAAGCTTATGCGCCGCCAGGAGAACGTCTTCAGTCAAAATGGATGACGGAAGCACGACCGTTGCCAGTCGGGGTTTGGCGAATCCAATTTTTTCGTCAGCCCCGTGATAGGGTTTGGGATATTCAGACTTGTCCAGTTTAGTGCATGGGCTTGTCCAGATCTCTCGATCGTTCTCGTCAGGGAGCTTTAAGCCGCTTGCGGCACATTCCGGAAGGTTCAGAATCCCCCGAGAAGATGAGCTCAACCTTTTAGGAGCGACGATGTTGGTGCCCTTGGATATTTTCGCCGAAATAACGCCATCACTAATATAGCTCTCACAAACAGCAAGTCAAAATTGTTAACAAATACCAACTGCTTGGCTCAGTTTAATCCTGGCGAGTTCAGCTCAGTTTAGTTCACTCTTCACAGCGAAGTGAATCGGGCCAATATATCACCAAGATCCTTGCATCCGACAAGAACCTTGTGCTCCCAGTGTCTCTGCAGTACTTCTATTCAACATTTGTTCGGAAGACTGTTAAGCAAATTCGCTCGGCGTTTCAAATTACCAATGCACCCATTTATGACAAGTTCGCCGTTACCTCCATCGACACCGCCACCGTTAAACAACCTTACGAACAACCAATATAAAAAACGTTATTGTTAAGTCTGACTTTACCCCTAGGATACGAAGCAATGAAAAAGATAACAGTGCCAGTACCAAAGTCCGAATAATAATAATAATAATAATAATAATAATAATAATAATAATAATAACAATAACAATAATAATAATAATATACTTCTCAACGCATCTGTAGGAAACACGCTCAAATAAGCGTGATCGGTACGCACATTGGAACGTGGAACGCATACCGTACACATAATTGTTAATTGTACAATACACCAATCGTGGAAATAAAGTAGCAAAACGGACACAATAATAAAGAAAAATTTTAGTTTATGAAAAAGCAGTTGGCTCACTTGCTTCTAAAATGAGTTCTCAAAATTTTTAATGTTCGATTAAAAATACTGAGTAGTTATGTCAATTCTTGCTTCACAAGTTTAACGTCGACCATATGTTCAAGTTCATGCCAAAGAGTGGAGTTTCCAGTGTGGAGAAAATGAACAGTCAAAGGATTTCGTTCTTCTAGACTGGATTTCGTTATTTCCTCAAAATCGACGGAATTTCACGGACCCCACGAGTTGCCCAAACAGTACGGGATTTTGATTTTCCAGAGGTTATGGAATGTTGTCTCGCGTTAGACTTTATCGCGGAATCGGCAACGGAAAGCAAAATTACGTGATGAACGGGAGAACGTAAAATGATCCTGTGATGTGTGACGAATAATGGAATCTGATATTTTCTGACCAAACCTTTCGTATAAAATCTATAGTTTTGTGTTAGTTAATAAAATATATCTCTAACAAACAATTGTTATGGTATAACGCGAAAAGAGATCGATTCACAGCTTTTCCTAGTAGATGACTACAGCCGAATTCCGATGTCGATTTGGTATATACGGCCGTTATGTAGAATGGAAAAAACGTTTAACAACGTGGGAAAATTGTCAGGTGGTCTGTTAGGATAGGAAGAGGAACATATTTGTGTGTAATCATTTGATGCGAACAGGCTAAGTTACGTATATATTTTCTAAACTGCTTTATCGTGCGAAGCTATTGCATAGTAGTTGATAACTATACGCAACTTGTAGTCATTAGGTATGGAGTAAGAGTGTACCAGGATGGTTCGGCTGCTACAAACGGAAGTGTGTGCATGATGTTACCATATGTTGGCTAGAGGTTTGTTGTTCATCTGCAAGTTTTGGACATAACCGTGTACAAGATCTCTCGTGCGGGAGAAATAAAAACCTTCGAAATTAGAAATCTTCTCGAATGGTGAAGTTGATAGCTATGATCGATTCAAAGTGTGTGTGGCGTTGCATCATATGCCACAGGTTTACCCTCAGATGTTATTAGGTTAGATAAGATGTTTAGATGTTAGTAAGTCCGTTTTCAAAGGTATCGTCTTCAGGCAAGCAGAGTTTGAAAACAGACATGACGTTACTTAATGTCAAAAAGGTTTCTAAGCTTCGTTTGAACTGATGTATCCTCTTGCTGGTTCTAATTGCATGCGGGAGTTTGCTCCAAATGTAGGTATATTTCACCGGGAAAAAATTTGAACGCAGGTTTTTACGGGATTTAAGAGCTGTCAAAGTGACTCTTTCCTTCTGATCTCGTATACTGAGCTATGCTGAAGGCGAATCGCGAGTTTGACAGTAAATTTATTGCCATAAATTAAATTATAAATGAGCGCAAGGTTCATCCTGAGACGCCGTTATCAAAGAGGATCTAGTTCAAGCGTCTGACAGCGTTCTCTGCAGTTCAAAGAAGACGGGTAACCCACTAAACCTTTCGTAAATGCACGTTGCAGTCTTTCCAGAGCTAGCCTATCAGACTTGCCCAAGTGACTATATATGAACCTTCAGTACTCAAGTTGGGGTCGTACTCACAGCCTATAAAGGTGTAGTCAAGCTGAAAGAAGAAAGAATGAGAGCTTAATGTTTCCAATCGTTCGTCTAGTTTTAGCTACTAGGAAATAGAAGAAAAAATTCCGCAAATGGATGACATTAATTCGGTCTACGATTAAACAAGAATAACACTGCTAACCAGAACGAACCGAAGAAAATTTTCTATAACTGGTCCGGGAAAGAGCCACCGTACAGTAAAGGAGTTTCCTTTTTAACATCGAGGTGTAGCTGGCCACAATCACTGTAGTGATCTGGAGGTAACCCCAGTCTCCATGACGCATGAGGTGCGAATTTCCTTTCCAATTCCAAGTTTGCGCTGTGTACAGAATCGTGAGGATCCTTGCCCGCCGTCAGCTTGCCACATGCGACCGCATCTGCTTGCTTGCATACGTGTCAGCTTATATGTACCAGTGTCGTCATGTAAACTTCCGACCTGCTCGCACGCTCAACAGTTGGACCCTGAACCTCTCTATCTATCTTCGCGCATCGGTGTCACCTAGAACTTACCATTCGAGTGTCTTTGGCCAAGTGTACTCTTGTGGCAGGCTGCGAACCCCTGACTAACAGTAGACGGATCGCTGGCTGCCTTTTTGTTTACTGGCAGCTGAAACACTTTAGACCAAAGGCTGACCTTGTCTAAGGCCTCTTGCTTATGGCCTGTATACAGATTCCTTGTCAGAGTTGCTTCATTCGAGGACAGGGAAAAAGGAGAATACAAATCCCTAGCTAAACTATTAACGAACATTAAGGGGGATGGTGGCCTCATCAGAGATCGCTGAAACACTGCAACAAGTACTGAACTCTTTTTGGACATTACCGCCGCTATTTTCTTATTGGATAACCAGTGCATTAGGATGGCTTACTACCCCTAAAGCAGACCCCACAAAGGCCAAAAGTTTAAGACCAATCTAGAAGTAGCCAATGGCCTACAGAGTCAACGGCTTTCCAAAAGTCCAAACAGCAAAATTCAATTTCGTTGCTTCATCCAACCTTCCCTCGGTTACATTCAAAAAACGATACATGTTCGGACATATGCATCCTGATGTCGGGCTGATTTGCTGAAGGAGAGTTACCACCATTAAAATGCTCCATTACTTTGTTCACAGTGATCCAATTTGGCAACTTCAAGGCGCCTGAAGTAATGTCAACTAGCGGATAATTAGTTAACCCATGCTGCAGTCCCCAAATAAGTATGCAGACAGCACAAGCATCACCCCCAGTCACCTTATACAACGGCAGTTTCTAATGTCTTATTGGAGTCGGGTTGGGGGAAGATTCAGTATACCAATGAAGAGCCTCAGAATCCAAACCCCATGTCTCATCTTAGCCAAATGCAGAATTCGCCTTTACCATTTTTGCCAATAACATCCACCTATTCTTTTTCCGGTTTCTCAGTGTTCTGCTCATGCATCACTTTACAGAACTTGCAGAAAATTTCGTCCTCTGAAAGGTCGTTCCAACCAAGTTCCCCTCATGAACCGCAGTCACCCACTTATATCCCAAACAGCCTGGACACTGTTAAAGAATGTCCCGAGATTCATTTTGTAATTCCTTGCCAAGCCTAACAACAGTTGAACCTTCAATTTTTTCATTTTCGGAAGCGTTGCCTTCGCCACCATATACCTACTATTGATTTTGTTAAGGCCTGTTGCATCATTTTGGGATTGCTGTACTTCGTTTGATCAATGTTGAAGGGTGGCCCTATGTTTCATCGTTTCCCCTAAGAAAAAGCAGTATTAACCATTTTAATTCGTACACCAAAAACTGTAACCGTTTCCGTCACTTTCATTCAGTCGGAGCCCTGTACATTTCGAAATGACATCATTCTTCCATATTATTTTTTCAGTAGCATATAATTCTTGCCACTCCTCGATGCGTAAACCATCATTTTGCTCCATCTCAGCTAATGGCCATTTATGTGATTGCACTCAATTCCGTTTTGTCGTCCCTCATTACTTGGCGGTGCTGTAGTGCGCGTTTGAAACTGGAGAGGGCACACAGATTGAACTTGAATTGTATAACGTCGTGCTGCTGTGTCTCTAGTACCTCTGTCGTTTGTGCAAGCTGTGTTCATGACTTACTGGGCCTTTGGCTCGCACTGTTTTGCAGTACTATTGCTGAAACCCCCTGCTTCGGAAGAACGTTGTTCCCTGATGCCTGCGTGTGGCCCTAAGGTTGGTCCACGAATATAACCGACAACAAGTGTAGCGACTGTCGTCTCATGTGTTCGCTATTCAAGTGTGTCTCTTCTCTGAAGGTTCCTGTCTGCACTTCGGCAAGTGACCAGTTGGCTGTGGACCTGTATTCGCTTGTGCACTACAAAGGCGCCACGAACCATTGGAGTAGTGATTGTTGTTCCGTGTGCTCGCTGTTCGAGTTTGCCCCTTCCTTGAAGGCTCCTGTCTGCGTTTCGACACGGAAACAGCCGACTGTGAATCTGCATCTGCCTTGGAAAATACAGTGCCTAGTTGTCAAATTTGTTGTACGGGCGCATTCTTTGTTTAATTTCTGAAGATTTTTCACATTCGAGGCGAGATATTCAATTTTCATGTACATTGATTCAATCAGTACCTTATTAAACCCAGTTTTCACGAGCGTCTTCTCAATAACCGTTTCGAAGATAGATTATATTCTCTGCCGTTGTATACTAAGAAAAGCATCGTTGGATCAACAGATTTAGCGTAACTTGTAAACGCGAATCGCTAGTGAAAGATTCAGTATCCACAGTGTCTTCTCTGTCCTCCCCTTAGGTCCCTGTATAGTTCTTCCGCTTCTGATCAACCTCAACAACACGACCAACAATCCCGGACATCTAGTGGCTCTTCGGGCCACGCTCGGTCTGCTCGTGACGTCCATCGATTGACTGCATCTAGAGCAGTCGTGTCTGTAGTGCAACAAGTGTCCGTGAAGTGTAAGCCCACCGAGCAACCGATTCGAATCCAAAAATGACGGTCGTGAAGGCGAGGTGCTTATTAATAAGGTTTCAAGGCAGAAAAAAACTTTAAACAAGTGAACGAAAGAGAATAACTACAAAACTCGATATTGAACCCATCACATTTACAAGTTCCGAGACAAACGATTCGCGTGATTACCAGCAATAAAGTGCAAATGAAACCAAGATGCACATGAACATACGCCCATCATTAGGAGGTAGGAACGAAAAAGGGTACAACAACAAGCTTCGATAATCAGACTATATCAAGCTTTAGTAATACATCGAGGTTAACGTTCGATTGAGGAATAGTTTGTTGCACGCACGAGCCGAGTGGTCGCGTGAATCCTTGCAGAAAAGGCTCTCCATCACTACCAAGATGGTTTTGAATGCAAGAAGCAACAAGAAGGTAATAACTGAGAACAGGGTGTGTGATCACTGACTTCCTATGAAACACACGCCAGTCGTCAAACATTCAGTGCCGACAGCTACTTTAACACCCTGCATGGACTGGCTAATCAGCATGTGTCATCCCGAATCATGGTTCAACTGCGACAGTGCTGTTGACAACGTTGCTCGCAGTAGCGCGATATAAACGAGGACAACGCCTCCGAAGTCGAACCTGGGGGTTTTGAACCACCGCATTGCTTCCCGGCAGTCCGCATGAAGGTCGAGCCCGGCGATCAATACCTTCTTCAGAGCGACCCACTGCAGCCTCACACGGCCATTTAAATGCGTATCTTCGCTTGGCCACCCACGAGTAATGTAGTATGGTTGTTGATCTTTATTAAGCCAACAGAAACGAAATTGAGTAAACTGATGTACTGAACAAATTAGCGGACGGAAGCCATTTTTCGTGAAGCTAACTCACGAACGCGGATGAGACCCGCCCTTGAGCTGTCCCTTGATAAACGGCCCACATTTATGAGAAGGCAACTGTTGTAATTATTAGGGATGTTGACGCAGTATTCACCATCGGCATTAAACCATCTTGGCTTGGCCGGACGAAAAGCATTAGACGGGGGATACTCCCCCCAAGGACATCGCAATTAACGACGAGTATTGGGCCTACGATCTTCCACTCTGACGGTAAGCAACACGTACCGGTAAGCAAATAATCACAAGTAATCAAAACAAGGTTGGATCACAATGCCCCGGTACTACTGAACAAATTAACAATGCCAATAATTAGACAACCCCAACAATTTCGAATGATAGATCGTTTCCGGGAAATAAATCGCAATTTGGTGCCTAGCAGGCCAACAGAGTCTTTCCAATCAGCCAACAGGTTCAAGAACAATGGGAATGTGTAGAGTTCCAAAAACGGTGACACACGTACCACTCAAGCAAGGTACAATAACTGACAACTATCTTTTCGCCCGCCTGGCAGATTGATGCGATGAAACGAAGACATTTGGGTCAAAATCCAATTAACGGTCAGCAGCATGGGAGGTAGAATATACATTGGTGAGCTTTTAGAAGGGGTAAGGTTAGAATGGATGGTCATATGATGGAACTCCAAAAGTCAATACACTGTGTTGCTAATGCGAAACTCACTCCCAGGTTACAACCGCTTTTTCTGTGCCTGACATGAGGGTAGCTCATTTTTTAACTAGGTGCGGGTTTTTTACCGTTTCCAACATTTCGTACAATTTTTGCGGGAGCCAGTGGGTTGTGTCGAATTAAGGAAGGCAGACGAGACTTCAAGCTGAGGAAGCAACCATGGGAGCCCGGATTGTCACCAGTTTGATTAGTATGCAGTCTATTCTGAGCAGGAGAAAAGACTCAGCGCGTTCTTGTCATTTGACAACCAGCGGTGTGGTCTAAATAACCCCTTCAGTATAAAACGAAAGACTCGTGGAACCCCGTGTCTGGCTTCAGAAGAGTCATCTAAGGAGACCGGGTAATCATCGGCATGGGGATCGCGGGGCAAGTCACCAGCAACTTTCGAGTCACCTTCACGACCAAAATCTTCCGCGATTTTTGCTAACAGAAAACGTGTACAAAATGACAAAGACAATCTTAAACAGATATACAACCAACTGGCACTCCACAGGCTTTTGGGATGAGTCTTCATCAAGCTCCTATGGAACCCCGAGACCTTCCCTGTCACTTACTGGAACCACGACTTCCAACGACACCTTTTCATATAGGTGATCACTTTGAGCGGCTTCATATCCAATTGAGTAAGTACGGAGAACATGTCAACTGCTAGTGCTGGGTCTTTGCAAATTTGGTCGTCCACGAGCACGCCTTTAACCTGTACAGCACAATCAACAAATACTCCCAGTTTCTGCATTTTCTGCGCTGATCATATTGTGGTTTTGGGGAACTGCCCTCTAGAGAACCTTTTCGTCTACAGGCAAGACCGCACGGACGGGCGCGCGGGAGGAGGGGTCATGTTGTTGGTAAGCAATCAGCACAAGCAGTGAGAGGCGTCGTTCTCGCCAAGCACCCAGAACGTGCCGGCCATTTCCTGCTACATCCAGGGGAATAACAGGAGACTGCTTACTTTCGGCGCCCATAGGAAACCTTTGCCTGGTTGTGACTAAGATAATCTTCTGCTTAATGTGTTTCAAGCGCTCTGACCAGTGGTTCAGTCAACTTAGTGGCAGCTTGGGACAATGAAACTGCCAGGACAGGCACTTCCAAAGGAATATTCATGCACTGGTTGCACTATAACTAATTAAGCCAGCGTTGTATCGCTCCTGGCCATTTAGGATGATTCATTCAGTAACGCGTATTCGACAATTCCAAAACGCTTATTCAGGCGGTCGTGTTAACGGGACCATCTTCCAAGTCCAAAAAACGTCAGAAAAAACGATCGAAAAGAATGAAGTTTATACGGTACTGTTTAATAAAATTACAACAAGGGTGCTGTCTCACCTTGAATGTGAATCAAACAAATACACCAATTATTCAGCAAAGGAGTTCACAATGGGGCAACTAAGCACTTGTTCACAAGCAACCACTAGTTGAAGGTAAATGCCATCATTAAAACAATCGTTTACAGATGAAAATGATAATGTGTCAACACCAAGGAGGGAGTTTTAGCAGACAGACAGTGATAGTTGTAAGAGGGAAAATGGTAAACATTTCATGTGCGACTATGCCACAAAATTTGTTATGATTGTTTACTGCACACAGCAAAGAAATAAAGACAGATTAAGGATAGGATTACAACAACCAGACCGAACACACCTCTACGGGTTCATTGTTCCCCATCATACCAGACAAAAGACCAAAAACATATCGGACGAACTTCGACAAATCCAACAATCAGCACGTTCAGTCTCCTATTCGGTTTCCATACTGACATGCACCATCTGTGCTGGACCTAATAATTACTCAGTTTGAGCAGGGTGTTGTCAGTCTTAAAAGTGTGGTCCCGCTTTGGAAGAGTGACCACTGTACTCTGAGCTTCAGAGTCCGCGGTACCAAAAGGCCACCCTCGAAAAAGGTTGTACGTTATTTTGATCAAATGGGTATCGTACGGCTTTTGAAAGCGACACGGAGCATGTCTTGCGCTCCTGAGGAGGAAAGTGGGAGGTTATCAAAGTGGGGCCAATAGCACTCATGGACAAATTTGCAACCCTAGCGCCAAGAAGAGCTCGAAATCGTCCGCCCTGGTGGAGGCAAATGGCACATAGGGCGCTAAAGAGATGAAAAAATGTTGGAAGGAATACAAAACACGCAAACCACCGTAAATGGCTAGAGTATGAAGCTTGCCCAGCAAAATGCCGCTTTCAGGCAAGCCTTGCACGCAAGATGAAAACAGCTCCGAAACACTTTTACTCGTATGTTCAGCCTGAAGGAGTCTGTAGATAAGAAATATGAGCTCTGTTGATTTCAGCGATTTCAGCGATCTGTTCACGGGATCGAGGTTGGAGGCCCAAGTGACCCGGATCCAGTC
>LUCH01000512.1:0-61704 GCA_013368495.1 Paragonimus heterotremus
GTTTACGTCTTCGGAAGATTGAAACAAAGATATCTCTTTGGGGAACAGATTTTCAAGATTTTAGATTCTGCAACATATCACAATTTTTCAACAACTTTAATGGCTATGAATTGTTTTTTTAACTAAAAAATAACGGAGATATTCACGTTCTGCCGATTACACGCAGCGTCAGTAAGCCTGACTAGTGCAGTCAACAAAATCTTTGTACGCATATTACGAGAAAAATTTACAGATTTCTCTGCGAGCAGAAGCTTTTCAAAACTCCTCAACTTAGCTTTTCAAAAAGTAGATTTTGTCTTACCAATTTGTTGACCTTCTCAGACACTGTCACTGAGGAGCTGGATAGAGGGAAAGCGGTCGAAGTGTGCTGCCTAGATTTACAGAAGGCCTTCGACTCTGTCAACCGCAGGCTTTTGGGTCGGAGGCTACGAGAAACTGGAACTTCCTTAGAATCTATAGGTGGACACGGACATTCCTAGTTGAAAGGTCGTGCAGGGTGAGAGTAAGGGGAGTACTGCTTGACAAGGGTTCTTCGTTAAGTGGAGTACCTCAGGGGTCAATCCCCGCCCCTCTGCTCTCCCTGGTATACATAAGTGGCCTGACCGGCAACCTGGTCAACCTATGTTGCCTGTATGCAGATGACATAAAGCTGGTGGGAGGCGCGCCAGACTCAAACGCCTTCCAAAAGGACTCTGTGATGATTTACGAATGGACGTCAAAGTGGACTTCACCACAGAATGTCTTTAATAGTCATATCATCTCTAATGCTCCCTAGTTAAACCTCAGATATATAAAGGATGCACATGGACGGACAGTCGAACTCGCAACTAAACAGTAAACGAGAGACTTAGGTGTTCAGGCCACTAGCACGTTTGATCCATTTGCTCAGTGCGCTTCAGCCGCGACAAAAGCAGGGCGAGCGTTATATGGGCTGAAATTCGCGATTGCTAACCCATGTCTAGCAGCATTCGTTCCATCGTACTCGGTCATACTTCACCCC
Organism: Paragonimus heterotremus; assembly: GCA_013368495.1. Lineage (NCBI taxonomy): Eukaryota > Metazoa > Platyhelminthes > Trematoda > Plagiorchiida > Troglotrematidae > Paragonimus > Paragonimus heterotremus. The sequence goes on from LUCH01000512.1 coordinate 1,001, forward strand.
ACTTGAAACAACGTGCCCAAGATTGGTCACCGCATCTCAAAAGGAGCATAGCCGTCATCGAAAAAGTACAAAAGCTCCTCACACATACGGTATGGGATATGAATGATCCAAGCTATCAAGACCGGCTAAGTTCGTGAAACATATTCTCGCTCGAACGCCGGCGAATAAGAGGAGACCCTACTGGAGCGTGCAAGATTACCCACCACACTGACACAAACCCCTGGCGTGTTTGTTCGTGATGCGTCAGGACAGAGAATTAGGAGGACATAGTTTCGCGACCAGGGTTGCACAACCGATGGTTTTGTTAAGGTCTGTTGCAACATCCTGAGATTGCTGTGATTTGTTTAATTATTGTTAAAGGGTGGCCCTAGGTTTCATTATCCTCCCTAAGAATTAACTGTATTAACCATTTTTATTCTCACACCAACTTCTGTAACCGTTTCCCTTACTCTTGTTCAGTCGGAGCACAGTACATTTCTAAATGTCAAAATGAGACATTATTCTTCCATATTCTTTTTCGAATAGTTTATAATTCTTACCGTTTCTCGGTGCGTAAACCACCAACCCAACCAATGACCGTTTGTTTGAGCGAAATCAATTCCGTTTTATCGTCTCTCATTAGTGATTAGTGCTTAGTTGTCAAATTTGTTGTACGGACACATTCTTTATTCAATTTCTGAGGATTTTTTACATTCTAAGTGAGATATTCAATTTTCATTTATATTGATTCAATCGGTACCCCATTAAATCCAGTTTTTGCGAGCGCCTTTTCACTGGCCGTTTCAAAGACAGATTGTCTTTTCTGCTGTTGGATATTAAAAAATGTATTTTTGGATCAACAGATTACGCGTTGTGATCTCGGATCGTTAGCAAATGATTTGATGAAGTTCACGATTGGTTGTTCGATTTAATTTTGTCCTTAACCGGGTAGCCAACTCGTGGATGTATTCAGAACAGAGCTAGACAGATGTTGGAGCAACCTTTTTTATACTTTGTACTGATCGAAAAATGATTTGCTCTTGCTGTTCAGCGCAACCTGAATTTGTTATCCCTTTCGCTTACTCCTACCCATCGCCAACCACCAACTGCATCCACATGCACAGAAAACGCAGTCTGGTCAGTCTCCGGATCGCACCTGTTAAGCATCAGGACGTCAACTTGCGCAAACCTTCCTCAAATCCTGGATTTAAAATTGAAAGTTGAAAATTGAAGTTGCGAGATTAATTAAAAGTGTAAGGAAATTATCGCCCCCCACTACAAGAGAAAGTGTCAAAGCCTGTAATTTTCGTTCCCGAAAGTGCTTTCCAACTTTGTCTTAAGTAAGAAGATGTAAATATAGATGACGCTACCAATAAGTTAAACATTGACGTCTTCACACTGTGGCATGATATGTCGGTAGTTGTAGCTGGAACGACTGCTGTATTCTTGCGCACTCATACTTAACGGAACGACGGCCACTTATAGGATATTTTTGACAGCAATCGTAAAATGTTTCCTTGCACGTCTACGGCAAGAACCTTCGTCGCTGATCTCTCGGCGGCATAGCTGACATCAACCTGCAACGTCCCCTCACAGTATACAATTTCACCTTGTCACTTTCACTTGCGGAACTGTGTAACCCGGCGTTACCGTCGGTTGGCAGGCTTCGGTGACTCTCTGAAGAACCGTACTTGCCAGTGGACCCGTAAGGTTGCTTTCCTTGGAAACGTGAGACAGTTTAATAGTTGACTGCATGCTACCAGGTTTATGAGTAATGGAAGTCAGCAGTGTCGCCCGAGAACTGAGCTTCCTTGTAAATGTGGTTGGGCATTGCACTTGCTAGAGGTTACCGTACTGTTTGGTGACAACACCGCCAGTTGCGTGGGAATCAAGAATTGGAACATTAGAAGTGCCATATCGGAACGATTCATGGCGCACGCTTTATTCTAGCATACACTTTAATTTTACTACAGTGCATTCACTGAACGTTAGTGCACGGTGAACGGTGAGCACATGCAATGATTTGAACTGCTCTTAGGTCTGAAATATCTTGCCTGAGGGGCAAGTATGGCAGAGGTATATGCCGCCAAGTTTCCCTTGTCCGTCGCAGGACAACCCCTTTTTGTCTTCCTTTGAGCAACGGTTTGGATGGCGTTTCCAATACCCATGCGATAGAGACAGAGGTATGGGTTTCGACCTTTCAAGACCGTCGCAGACTTTTGGACTCTCTCATTCTCTCGACACAGTGGAGACAGCAGCTCCAGACTAAGCAACAGAAACCAGGACAGGAGGTTGGCACATTCATCGGAAACCTTCGCCGTTTCGACTGGCCAGCGTACGAAGGCCAGTCCACCCAAGAACAATAACAAAACGTGCGATAGAACAATTCGTGATCGACACCAAACGTGAATTCTTGTTGCACCTTCCAACCGCGTTTGACGCGGCGATGAAAGTTGGTTCAGAATTAGACGGAATGAATGTCACCCTGGAGTACCATGCCACTCGCCGCGAAACGATCGACCTCCCACTTTTAGTTTTTAGAGAAAGTAAAGTGGTTGTGTGAAACAACCTTGGAGCATTCGCCCACAACCCCCTCCCCGACTTCGCTGACAACGTGGAGACGGGACAGGTCACTGTGGTTGGACCAATGAACCAAAAACTCCGCGCTGGTGGCAGCAGTACTCCGCCTCAAGTGAACAAATCTGTAACAGCGTACTTATCCTGCAGGCAATCAGTGCAAGGCTAAATTCAGCTGCCAACGTAAGGTCAACGAGTTCAGTGTGCCACCGCCGTGGGATTGCTGGATGCGGCGGATCTTGCAGTCTGATTAAACTATGCGCGGTAAGGTGTCTCGGTTATTTCAAACGAGAGCACGGTGACGAGAAACTAATCATGGCTAACGACTCACTCATGATTACTCGAGGGCTGGCGAATCTCGCGATGAGGATAGCTCATCAGACACTCCGACACAAGTTCGTGTCGGATCCAAGTCCCTCGGATGGCCTAACAGTTGAGAATGACCTTCTCAGAAGTCACGAATCCTGCCTAGACCATGCAGCGTCTCAGCTGGTCAGGCGGTCCAGTAGGTACTTCTCAGACCACCGCACGATCAAAACAGATCCGAGTGTGTTTTGTATGTTCTCCCCGCAGATGTTGCGTTACAGGTCGGAGAGTTACTGAAGACTTCAGGGTGGTGCAACGACACCTAAAGCGCAACCAAACTGATGCAGATTGGTGGCCACACTGATGCTTTCGCCTGGAACGAAGTTATCCGGGGTGACCAAACACGTCGAACCACAAAATGGATGCGGCAAACTCTCTTATAAAAATAGCGCGTAGGAGAACCCACGGAGCCTTAAAGGGACAAGCATCCAAAATAACTCATGATACGTTCCGGAAGAATATTACCCAGCCATCGAACTCCCCATGAGCTCCAATTTTGCTGTTGATAGAGAAAAAAGAATCTTGCTACTGTCTGTTGACCATAAGAGGTCCAATGCAGTTACCTATTGATGTTACGTCACCACCCGGCACTGATGAGGTGTCTGACGCTTTGGAAAGTTCTGCCCGTTACAGCAAGGTGGATTTAGCCTTCGGGCTATTGTCAGGTAGAGGTGAGGGAGTCATGCTGGGTTGAAACAGGGTTGGTGTTATTAAGTTGGGCCGTATGAGTCAAACACAATGCCTCTCGTGTTTTCAAAAATCTCCGTCAGGCTTCAGCGTCTAGTGCAGTGAGCGCTGACTAATGTTTCCCCTCAGCGGTGACTTGTTTACTTGCGTAGATTCGACGTGCACGGGAAAACGAATAAAAACACCCGAAGAACCCGTCCGGCGTCATTGAAAGGTTGTCACGAGTGAATCTGTTGCCCAACACGTCAAAGGGCCAATTGATGCGGAAGGGAGGAAAGGTCTGGTGTGTCTCGTCTCTAGAGAGGCCACTCGGTCGGATCCGAAGAAAGTTGAACAAGTTGTGTCCGGCCGATACGTAGTTTCCTGGGTCTTACATCATAATATTAGCTATTTCTACGGGGTTTTGCAAGTACTGTTGATTCGTTACATGTTATCTTGGAGCCGATTCGGAAGTCTGAATGGTCCATCGAATGCGTAGCAGTATTTGTTGTCCTGCAGCGTTCTCAGTACTCCGTGCCTATTCTAGCGCTGTTTGACTCGTCGCTTTTGGGTCCTGAATGTGTTCTCAGTGCTGACATCAATTATTAAGGTATTGAGGCAGTACTTTGGCGACAAGTGCCCACGGAAATAAGCAAGTGGTTGCCCGTGGGAGACGGAGTATTAGCAAAAGGGAGAGTGATTATGGCTCAGTAAAAAAATGCTGGCTCTGGTTTATTCCTTAAGACAAAACCGACGTTGGTTGTTGGATAGGCAGTTTACTGTTTACACCGAACAATAATCTATTCGTTGGCTCCAAATTTTAGAAATTGGGGGGAGGAAACGAAATGCACGATGGTAAGAGATTCTTTGTGTTCGATCCCGATTGGGAACAACGACCGTGGAGAATTCACGCTTATGCTTGTGCGCTGTCCACGAGGCGCGGGCGCTCCCAATGTAACTTCCAGCCTTGCAGCACAGAAAACATACTATGGACCACTCCACAAGGCCTGGATTATGGACGGTGACGGACGGCCCAAGCGTCCGATCTGGAAACATCTATCATCTGCGAAACAGAACGTGACGGGCCACTGGGAGTGACAACCAAGAGGTGACGTGAAACAGCCACGGGTAGCATGGGACCACTGGATAATTAACGGAGGTGTGGTTCAACTACTGGTTTAACTACCATGGAAGGATTGCTGATTCGCGATCAGTGGTTGAAGTTGTTCTGAAGAAATCTATTGAAAGTTGAGCAAACCGAAGTTAACGAACACAACGTTAGGGTCAGACAACTTTTCTGGTGGCCTAATTTGCATCGTGATGTAGTGAGCCTTTGCTATCGGTATGGACAGGGTAATAGAGTTAAAAATATCGGGACCACACACAAAGCCCCACCACGAACGACGAATGCTGGCCATCCGACTGGATTAGTACAGGCAGAAATCTGAGGCCCCCCTGACGGAAATACTTAGAGGCAAGCCGTGCGTGCTTATATTGATCGGCTACTTCACATAGGGATGTGAGACGATACTTCCGTTCAACTTCGATGCAAAAGCCTTTGTTGATGCCAATGTCAAACCCTGGATCCGCTGGGTTATGATTGGATGAACAATTTCCAAAATATCTATTCAATGTAGGTTTGTGCGATAGCGGAGATCAACAAAAATTGAATGAACGCCCAGCATCCTCAAGACAATTTGGAGATTGAAGGGACCAGTCCCTTTCGAGGACATTCGTGGCATTCGTGGACACCATTATAACTTTTTGGGACATGACGATCTCCAGATGCATGATAGCCTACCAAAGCCGTTAGCGTGCTTGCGCTAGACATTTGCCCCGGTTTTTGTTGACTGGTCCAGACGATTGACAACTTTCTGATATTCGTCCTTTCTCGGTCAGTGAAACGAGGTCCACGGTAGAGGAATATACTTACAAGTTTATCGGCATTTCACGACTGGCAGACCGGATGGCGAGAACGCACTTACGAAGTGCTCACCGGCGTCGGTGGGAGTATTATGACAAAACGGTGATTGAGTCCCTTTCAAACCGGGGGGAAATGTTGGTTACATATACAGACGGTGATTCCGGGTGCCACCACGAAGTTGCAAGTACAGTGGAAAGGCCGTTCTTTTTATGACGCATACTGCCCGAGTAACCCTGGTAAATGAAAGATCCAGAACCACCAACAAGTCAGCCTGCGGTCGTCCAATCTGGCCGCTTGAAGCTGTTTACAGAAAGTGGCGACAGAAGGGCGAGAGAAGATGCAAGCTAGGTCCCAAGGTCGGGTCAGAATTTGAGGTGTAATCGAGAGGAGGCTAATGTGTGGCATTAAAGACGCTGCGTAAGTGGTAGGGAGCAATGTGAGGCGAAACTAAAGCTGAGGGAACGCCCGTCCGTCAGCGGTTTGTGCAGTCTCCGGAAAAAAGGCCCAATGTGAGGACAGGTCAGCCGACCGTACCTTGACTTAATATATCCTACCATTTCTTAACCTGTTCCTACTTTTCTGGTAGTAACCTGTGTTCTTGATACCCACCCATTGATGAACTATTGTCGACGGGTGTACTGTAACCGTTGTCCCATTAGTTTTAGTTTTCCCATATTTCCTTGTGTTTTGGCAACCTAGTAATAACAAACCCGACAACGGCGTTCTTCGGAGCAAATCCACCTGCCAAGCTGGCTGTTAATTGCTGTCTACTCACGAAGCTATTTACGCAACTATTTTAGATCCGGAACATCGATAGAATAGAGGTTGGTTCAGCCAACCCCGGCTAGTTTGTTGCCGTCTCAGGTTAACGCTATATTCGTCTAGCTGCTGACCCCAGAGATTGAATGAATATAATAGGCGATCAGGCACAGGTGCGGGATAACTGACAAGGTCAATGCATCACACTTAGCCGTGATATGAAAAGAACTGGTCTGGACACAGACGATTCCGCCTGATATGAATTTAAAGCTGAGTCCACCGAAAGAATATATTGCATCCGACTTTCATAGGGTGATGATTGTTCGAATAGCAGTGGCATCACGCCCAGCCTGAACTGAGGATCTCGCTACCAAATTGAAGAGTAGGGCAACCCGGGAAAGATGAATTTTAGTGTATGAACAGTTTTCGACCAACTTTTCTGCTCTTATGCAGGTCACGGCCGTGTTTGACACTTCTTTCTCATCAAGTATCACAAACTGAGTTTCCATTATCAGACTCCAACCGCAACATACTAAGGAACCACCACAAATTTTCGTGACGTTAACTGGTGAGCTAGACACACAAGATGTACTTCATCAAAGGAGGGACATGAGGAGGGCTTCCGTTAATTCAAAGCGAGCTTCTACTAGCTGCTCTTCGGAATGGCAGAGGAAGCGGTTTCAGCGCCTTAGGACTGGCTTACACATCAAGGCTGACCCCAAACGCCACGCTGAATCAGTGGTCACAATAGCAATTGTTAATCGTACCAGAGTCCCCTGGGGGATGAAATCAGGCACCCGTGTCCACAGAAGTGGTTATCCTGTTGTCTAACAGTGGCCGCCGGACAGACAACCCTGTCACCCGAACTCTCTATTCCATCAACCCCTTCTGTGCTTTGAATGGAAAGTTACACGAACGCATGATGACCTCACCGAAAAGTTGCTGCTGCTGAACACGAGGGCTCCGTATTAATTTAAAAGCCCTTGAGTTCTTCATCAACATCTCTCTGAGCTCTACTGAGCGTGGCACTGTGTAACAAATTCGGTCTTCAGACTGCCTTTGCATCAGCGCTCAAAAGTTTCTAAGTAAAAGCCAGAAGCACAGATTTCGATGCACACATTGAAAGCCACTGCTGTTTGGGGGGAGACAGAGATTTAGATGCAGCAAGAAATCGATGACTCAGTACTACCCACTCAAGGGTGTAACCCATCTGTTGGCGACTAAAAGGAGCACCTAGTTTGAGGAGCCTTTGTGTATTATCGATAATCACCCGCAAATGCTCTAAGTGGACGACGCGGTTCTGAAACAGTCCCTAGGCAAGACGTGACATCTGATCCTTTGGAGCCAGAAAAATACTTGTCGTGTGGGCACTGTATACCGCTTGCCCTCAGCCAATGAGCACGCTAAAGATTTTCTACCGAAAACATAGCGAACAGCTCGCTTTTCTTACAACAGCCTGCTAATAATTGGCGAACTAAACTAACCTGTAAACGAGACGAACGGGCCAGGCGAACAATCATAGGTTAAATTCTGGGCTTTTATTTAGAACCCACAGCTCACTATGTGTATAAGGCCACAGTGTAGCGTGAACACAATCGATCAACCCTTATTGGCTTGATATTTACAAACTAGCCGCCGATGGTTGACGTGATTTAAGCACTAAATTCTCTAGAGTGTAGTGACCACGCAGAATTCAAGTTCAGATTCATGTGAGAGGCTCGTTTAATTCAACCACTGCCTGTCCCAAGACAAAGCTTCCTTCAACTGACTTCACTCGAACGACGGAGTTAGTGTAAAAGACAAACTAACTATCAGGGGATCATGCAGTCATGGTTGATATAAGCCGGGTAATGATAGGGGCCAACACACATGGGTCTGTCACCAGTTCGTTCCTCTTCTTCATCCCACAGCCACCGCCATGAAGGTTGTGGATCGGGTCGTGACCGCGAACACTAATGCAGTCGATCTGCTCTATCCCGGACGCCATCTATCAAATACAAAAGGAATCCTGAGAACATACTTAGTTTTGCCTCATCGCTTAAACGTACCAAGGGAGGCAGCTCGAACCTGATGCGAACGAATCATCTCTGTCTCAAATACGAAGGCTGCAGAGGTGAGAGGTGGGTACTATGCACAGTTATTTCGCGGCAGCAGCTTCGAAGTTAATCCTACTCTCAATCACAACCATGTCGATGACCTTGAAGTCACAATAACATCAATCGCTTACCGCATCAACCGAAGGCTGTTTCATCGCAGTGGCAAGTCACAAGCTGTGAATGGAATACGTAACTATATTCTCTGAAACTGCGCAGCCCCTCGCCGACCCTGCTCAACGTTCCTTTAAAACGTTGACGGTCGCACGGCTATACAAGACGGTTGATATCATTGAGACGTATGGGGGAGGATATTGACCACACTCAATTGGTCGTCACGCGATATAATTGCTATCATCCATTTCTGTAGTGACATACGGTATACTGGAATATTGCTTCAGATGCCACATAAAGTGCAAAAGACCACCGGCCATCGTTCATCGTGGGCTCCTGGACATTCGAAAGAATTCGACCAACTGGAACCGTAGGACTGTATCAAAGACTGTTTATCGAAGGTCCACAACAAAGGACAACCGTTATATCCGATTCTCAATGGGGCAATCTTTCGTCACTTGATGGCACAGCAGCTAACAGAAATGCTGGAACCCACACGAAAGGATACTGTAGTGCATACACCCAAAGATACGCTTGAATGTGTCGATTCCATCCGGTCGCTGAATGTGGAAAACAAGAAGGTGTTTTCCACTGATACATGCTCGTCGTTCAGGAACTTCGTTCACCACTTCTAGGAACCGTTGAATAACTCGGTAGGTACATTCGTCCCGAAAGTTTAAAGTTGGGTTCACCCGAAGACGCGCTCGTGCAGCTGATACTGGCTTGTACGCGAAAAGCGCAATTTTAGCTTGATGGGAACTGTACCGCCAGGAGGACAGCTTTGCGGTGGGGTCACCGTCAGACCCACTGTTGGCAGACATTTCTGTGACAATATGTGAAAGGACGGCGTTTCATGGGACTTTTGACACTAAGGCTTTCTCCAAATGATACGAGGACGATATCATCTGCGTAGTCGATAAAACGATGGATCTAGTTGGCCTACCTGCCGAAGTAAACACGACTCGTTCTATTGTCAACTTATGCTTGAGGGAGAGAAAGGTGGACGAACATCCCTCTTGGATGTGGCGTCCGATCGTCGTGCAGGAGGTTCGGTTGAAGGGGCCTTTCACAAGAAGCGGACTTGCAACGGCCGGCTCACTCACTTTTCCAGTTACGTACTTCTCAGGTAGAAGAGAAACCTCGATGGTAGCTTAACACATAGGGCTGTGAAGGTATGCACCCATGATACGGTTGAAATAGAAGTGATGACTTTACGGCGGATATTCGCAGAGAACGCCTGCCCTGAAAACTTCACTGATAGACAATTATAACTGAGAGGACCGGAAGCTAAGTTCCTGTCTGGGAAAAAGAATTCGGCTTAGTTGACGCTATACCGTAAATCTGAGATGTTGGCTGAACTGGTGACTCGTAGGATAAGCAACGCAGTTGAAGAGACCTACAGTGCGGCACAACTACCAATCTTGTTAAGAGCCGACTCGGTAGTCCATGTACAACTCAAAAGCACGTTGCCTAACTGAGTGACCTCATTTTGTGTTTGCTGTTGCACATGCTGCTGTAAATTAGGTCGCCTCAATTGCGCAAGTAGGCTTGCTCCCCAGAGAATATGTAAACATCACCCCACACGGCTGACTTAAGGCGAAAGGGAAGTCCATTTCGAGCTCAATTCTAGCACAGTTTGTTGACTCGGGACGCCAAGTCTCGCCGGAGGTGGCTTCCCAGCCCATTCACTGTCAGCCAAGTCGTCCACCCGGAGGGATCAAGTTTCGTGTTCTGGCCACCGCGGGGCCGATCGAAACTCGGTTACGCAATCCACAGTCGTGCGCTCAAGAGGGGTTTGTTCAAGTTCAGCGGTTATCACAGCCCAAACTGCTCACGTGACACCTCAGGAGATCAACTGGTTCGCCTAATTTTCCTCAAACTCACATGGAGTGGTTAGATACCCTATTGATTCTGACTTTGCTCGTTTGACAACCATGATGAAATTAAATGTTATGTAATTGGCCTGATGATGAACAACCGATGATGAAATGTTAGCGGAAACATCTTTTTATGATTGTGGACAGAGTAGATCACGTGATACTAATTACTAAGATACCAGCTGTTCCTGACCAAGGGTAGCTAAGCATTCCTACAGAGGTGGCGTGTACCCACAGTAAGGCCACAGGGGACCATACTTGGCCCACTGCTCCTAACCTTGTTCATCAACGATCTCCCAATCGTCCTCAGCGCTCCGTTACTTTTGTATCCCGGCGACCGAATACCAACTTGATGTCCCAAAATGACCTCAGCCCTCTAGCTGAATGGGCGCGAGGTATCTTGCTACCGTAAGTCAAGCGAACATCTGAGACGCTGGATGTTTGGCACAAACTCATTCATACCGCGTTAATAATGCGTGCCTTCTCTCTGGTAAATCTGAGGAGGATCTGGGACGTTTCAGCCCGATAGGTTTGAAAGTCGGACCTGAGCGTTGGTCAGTGACCCGGAAAGCAAACGCCAGGTTCGACCACTCTTAAGAATCATTGAGGTTGTACGCTGTTCCCTGTTCATACTTATTCATGAGACGGATATCCAGGAGCGCACCTTCTTTCTCTTAAGCCCGAATTCATCCAATGCCGGACAATAATCCTGGTTCAGGGAATATTGATCAACCCTATCCCGGGAGGCTTGACCATGCTAGAGCATTCACACCTACATGAAGATGGCTGCGGAGGACCTCGTCCTAACTTATGATATCCCAGACTACCTCCCCCATCCCGGGCACACGTTGTTGTTGAAGGCACCCTCCGCTGGTCTCCAAGGCCGCACGCTGTGGCCAACTCAGCGAAGAGGCGAGCTGCTATGTTGGGACGACCATTTCTCTACAACGGTTTGTTCTCGTCAAAATACGTGTTCACATAAAGTTAATGGTGCCCCAAACGTGCCTCCACTGAGGCAGAAACTGGAATCGCACACGCTTGGACTCCACCGATCACACTATACCCTACGCGAGGTTGAGTAGATTGTAACAGGTGGCGTACAATCCCCCTAATGAATGAGTGAACAGTTATACCTAGTTTTACGTGCGGTCAAAACCAGCTAGCGCGCACGATTGGAATTTGAATTGTGTATGAGGGCGTGCTGCTGTGTCGTCGGCGCAGTTTTAGTTTTAGTTTGTGTAAGTCGTGTGCATGGCTTACTGGGCCTTTGGCTGATGCTTGTTTATTGTTGTTTTCTTCTACAGGATTGTTGTTGGAACCCCTACTTCGGAAGAAAGCTGTCTCTCGGTGTTTCCAAGTTGTCCCAAAGTTGGTCCCTAGATGTAAATGACAACCAAAATAAAGACGGATGGCTTGGATATTACACTAGTTCGGTTCGCATGGCGTCACCACGTATGTACGTTGGGCAACGTCAGTGTCGGACGACTGAATCGTTAATGAGGAAAACAACACCCGGCCGGCGTCTGACGGGGCTTTCTAAACCTACCTGATAAAATTCGGAAGAATCAGGCCGTCTCCTCGATTTGACAACCAGATGATTTGTTGCTTCCAAGCCAAATCCTGGTCTACCGTAGGCTCACACAATCCTACTGACAGGGTACACGAAAGACTCGAGACAGATGCAAATGCCGATAAGCGTGTTTGGGAAAAGCTGGATAAGGGAGTGTTTACTCTCAGTGTAAGCGTGCCTAATGTGACTCACGGTCGAACGGAACGCAAAGGTTGCGACCTGGTTCTCCCGACTGGAGGTCCTTGTTCAGTAGGCACATGGCCCAAGACTGCGATGAACAGAATAGTAGAACATGCTAATAACCATATCAATGACATGTGTTTGAGAGCAACCGAAAGCAATATCAGAAGCATAGAAATCCCACACCTCGTCGAGGGGACGGTGTTAGTAGTGTCTATGGGCAGTATTGTTTAGGGTTAAGAGAACTCGGTCACGTTGCACACTCAAGCAACAGCAAACCACGCTGGGTTCGGGTGCAAGTGTCAATGTACCTGCCAGCAGTGAGGGCATGACGGCAGGCTGGTGTATGATACACAGTTGACGACTATGCTCCCCACGTGCGTTTTTTCCAATTTTGTTAATCATTCTCCTTTCTACAACCCACCTTGAACCGTTCTTTCGACAAGCGATAAGTTCGATACGTTGCCCAAATATCATACCGCTTACTCATCGGAAGTTACTCCCGCATAGTCAATCTATCCTCGATTCCTAGTGATGGACCCTGGTTCAGCAGTACTCTCGGTTCCACCTATTCCCTATCGGTTCTCTGTTACGCTCCTCGCTGTATTTGACTGTTCTTGCGTGAGTAGTTGACCTCGGAAATTGCGACTTTGGTAGGTCCAATAGCGAGATTTATGGTTGTTGTTTGCTCTCCTATGATCTTCTAAAGTCATGTATATTTTGTACCTTACAACTAACAAAATCGTTCGTATGGCAGTTTTCCTCTGTATCACAATTGGTTGCCGAGCTAACTGCAAATTTAGCTAATGGTGACCAAAGTAAGGATTCTGCTGTTCAGCATCCACAAAACGATAGACGATGGGAATATTAAATGTGGCTAAATGAGTCCGTATACTCAAGCTCACCACTGTCATCAACTGAATGGGTTGAAGTGGATGACAAGAAAGTGGCTCCGGTCGATATACCGGCTGACAATAACGAAACCGTTCCCGGCACCGCATCGTTCAGGGCTGTCCAGCCGTCGATCAAGAAATGTTCATCCGTGGTAGCCAGTTTTCGCGATGCTAGTTCCGAGGTTCGCACACCCAAGGTTTCCCCAGCCTTATATTAACGCGGATCGGAAGTCTCAGTGAGAAGACGGTGAGTCTGCAAGCAAACCTTATTTATTTATTTACTCACCGTTCACAAGCGGACTTCAACGTAACGAATAAGGGCGCTAGGGAAATGAACGTGAGAGAACCCTCAGCTCAACCGCACGGAAGCCGCCGGAGAGGACAAATGTCAACGGAAATTCCAGCTGACCTTCAGGATTCAAACAAGTGTCAGCCTGGTTGGGCGGCGTTCCCAACGGTAGTAGCTAAAACACTGTCATCCTAGTGAATGTAGTCTACAATCATGGAGATGGTGCAGATTCTTTATACAGCTATGAGCAAAACTGAGATAATTACACCAACACACTAACCTTGATGTTAGTGGTTTGTAGTAAATTTACATTCACGAGGTAATGTGAACCGGCGCGGTGGTACTGACAAGACAACTCTCACGTCGCAAGGAGTTTCGGATTTTAGGGACGTCGAAGATGATCTCACTACACAGTATACACTGTATCGCCGACGACAATGTTTCCGTCACGGTTACCTCGGAGTGGTATCACCTAACTTCTGCCACTCCAAAATGCACCTCAGGTGGCGTACCAACTAGAATAGTAAGCGACCCCTCGTTTTTTTTGAGTTGAAGGAGACACGCTGCAAATTTGTTTCCGGTTTTCTGGTACCTTATAATTAATGTTTAAAACGACATACATAAATTCAGACGAAATGCATTCCATCGAAAGGTCGGCCACTGTTTCGACATCGAATTGAAAGGAATGCAATAAGTTTGCTAATTTGATGAACCCACACTCTTGAACTGTGTGAGATACATTTAGACAGGTTTCGCATTACAGTATGCTACCTTTTAATATCAGTGTACATGTAGAGATTTCCTTATTTTTGTTTACAAACGATGTTTCTCTTCTGTACATCAACCTTTTGTAACTTCTTTACGTGTTGTTAAAATTAATACAAGTGACCTTGCAATACAATACAAATTTTGCGCATGTTGGTCTGCTCTTCTCTCCGTTGCGCAGTCGTTTGACGGTACTACACGGGTCTATCATCCAGTTTTTGTTAGCTCCGTTGTACTACGAACATCGTCGCATCCCGGATCGCACATCAGCAGTCCACGGCGACTCTGCGATATCACCCACTTCCGGATACTGGTAATTTGGAATGTTGTGCTGGTAATCTGGAACACTTGTGAACACTTTTCTGTTAGTCAAACCTTTTTGATTACATAGCTTTTTGGAACTCTGTAACTATTTTGCCTCATTCGTTCATTTTGTTGCCATCGATAGCCTAGTGAGTTACACTCACATTTGCCTAATCTGTTCAGTAACTCATCTTGACCACCACATACATACAGTCGTCAGTTATCTTGGATGATGCAGTGAACGGACAATACAAAACGATATCTGGAGGACAGCGGGGCTCGTTAATTAAATGCTTGTTTGGTCAACGAAACGACGTTATCAGGAACAAGACAATAATAATAAACCATAACGGTAAAAAATGAGCGCAGGGATGAATTCCTCAGAACTAAAAGCGCTTGCGCTGAAATCCTATGCACCATATCTGGAAGCCGAAGATTCGTGCTTCATTTACCACATATGTGTCGGATTTGTGAGTCATTCACAACCAGAACACAATGTTTCCGCTGCAATATATTAAAAAAAATGATATTATTGGAACAAAAGTGTAGGACAAAAACTAGTAAAACAAAATATTCATTAATCGTTGTCATGCAAAATACAATAGAAAGCCGTGTGTATATGAAAACGGTCTGATAATGTTGTCCGTTAATGTGTTTTAATCGTCAAACACGTCCACTCCGTGGACCATAACAACGGCAGCTTTTCAAAAATGGCGGTACCATTCTCAAACACTACTTTGCGCGTGCCTCATGGGTTTCCAAGTCTTTTAGAGGGCTTATCTCGGGAAGTCCTGCGTTATCAACCCAAAGATATCTATGGATTTTCGGAGAAATATTTTGCAGAGCTATTGAAGAAGCGTGAAGGTAAATCTGTGTTTCTACAATGTTTTTATTTTCTACTTCTCTAGAAACCGGCGTCGAAGATGTCGCACAGTTAACTGCAAGGATAAATGACAGATATTACAATAACACGGCATATTCTGTAAGGTTCCGGTGATAATATTTATGAAACGTGTTATTGGGGCCTAGGCGAGCTCGCCTTTGTGCTATTTGGGGTATATATTGCCTCATGTATGACTATAGCCACATATATACATATATAGCCAACATGTAAATGACATGGTTCATAATCAGGTTTATTTAGCGTTGAATTCGAATATTGTGGAGCCATGCGTTGAGCTCGCGTTGGTCCAAAATAAATTAATACTTCACACATTAATGTGTGTGCAGCGACTCAAGGATTGATACATGGGTTCGAGGCAGTGGTCCAAGGTTCCCGGATCTAGTCGGGTTCTCTTGCTTGCCGTCAAGCGGACCTCCGTTGATCTGAAAGGCAGTCGTTGGAAATTTCCAACGACAGTTAACAGTGTGTGGCACCGATCTTAATATAATAAGATAATAGCTGACGTGCATAATCGAATCGGTATCGTCACTAGAAACGGATAATGAACGCGCCTAAATGAGGGTCGTCGAATTAATGCGCGTCGTTTAGTATAGAGGGACCCAAAAAAGGAACGGACTCACCAATTTTTGTTGTGAATGGTGACAAAAATGCGCCGAAAGTAGGTGTTCAGCATGTGATCACCGATTTGTGATGGCGGGGCAGGAATGAAACGTTTAGAAAAGAGATGTTCACTGATAAGGTTCACCAGTTTGTAACCGCGACGGAGTGAAAAACGTTGAAAAAGTCATTATCGGGGTTCGCCAAGTTGCAGTGAACCGAAACAAAAGTGCTGAAAAAAAGATAAGTATTCGGGCTCACTCATTTGTAGTGGACAAGTGAGTATGCGCTAGACCCTCGTCCACTAACAACTTAATACGCTTTTCATAAAGAGCAATCATAACACCGTACCAGTAGGCATCGTACTAGAGAACTCAGCGTGGTTAAGAGGCAAATCCTATATTTCTATCAGTGTTTGGAAATATGATAACTAGTTAGTTATAGCCTAGTGTGGGACCAACGGCAGCAACCAAGAGGAGAGAGGGGAGAAACGCGAGATGGGCCACAGCCCAGTCGGTGACACTAAAACGTGCGCCGGGCAAAAAGTACGTGGAACCTTCGAATGCGTTAAACAGCACTCGTAAAGGTTCGGGTTAAACGACCTTGAAGATTGAAATAATAAGTGAGTCGTTGTGAAAATGACAAGCATTTGCTGCATGCAGTTGGTTGCACAACTGAAGAAAGTGGCACTGAGCTCATATCTGGCCTCTTGTAGCAGGCGTACCCAGAATCCTTTGTACAGAACAGACAAGCGAGAAGACACGGTTGCAGCCGGGATCCTTAGATAAGTCATACGACCGCTGATCATTACAGATTACTTGCAGAAATGAGAATCAAGCAGTACTTTAAAACGATCTCTGAAGGCGCTGTTCACTACCGCAAAAGGGAGGCTAGCCTATACTACTGCGAAGTACAAACAAAAAAGTTCAACTTCTTCCGCAACTACCTCAGGGATCGCTACAGCTCAGCTGTAGGGAAATATCTAAAACTATGATTGCGTTTACACAAACATCACGAAGGTTGGTGGAAATAATGACCAATTTTTTGCAATGGAATTTACTGAACTTATGTCATTGAATTGGCTGGGTTTTCATTTTCAACATTTTACTCACTACCCACCGAAACCTGCAGAATACTGGCATGTTCTGACGGACGGTGTGCCACATGGGCTGCTCCAAAGGTTGATAACCCCGTAAGAAATGAAATGCTGCCTAAGGAAGGTCTGAGGACAAAGCTTGAGAAGCTTTCTGTCTTGTCCTCGCCGGCCGCCTTCCTTCATTGTGATAAAGAATTGTTCAACGAGACTTACCCTAAAGAAGAGGTGCGTGGAAATTAAATGGCCACAGACTTACCGAAATTCAAGTGAATATAGATCAAAAGGTTCAAGTCTAGACTTGTGCGCAACTTTTCTTTACCCGGTAACTAGCTTAGTAGCCACGCAATGAACACGTTCAACAACCAACATGTCATTTTTCTGATCGGTATACACGACCTGATTACCATACTCGAGAAGTGGTGTTCTTTAAACCTCGTAAAACGTTTTGAACGCTTTCTTGTCTGTGTGGGGGAAGGGGCTTTTAATCATCTTAGAATCGGCAAATCTCCTTTTTAGCGCCATCTCATGGTAATATGCGAGGGATAAGTTAGACGACAAACAAATGCCCAGATTTGTCTTCAAATCGATTTTCCTGATATCTACTTTGCTGAACGTACTATGATTCACGAAGGCGTTGCCAGAGTTTTCATCGAGTGACATGTATGCGCACTTATTGCCATTCAGTGGGAGGCTCCAGTCGTCCAACCAGCGCCTAATCACGTCGAGATAAATCTGCAGTGCACTGAGATCAGTTGTTTTTCAAAGTTTTAGGTCGTCAGCATATAGATGGGCGTTGCTGGACATATCTTCCTGTATGTTGTTGGTATAGATGAGAAATAACATAGGACGCAGCACTAACCCTTGGGGAAGTACCGCAGAAATGGTAGAGGGAGATGAAAGATCTGATCCAGCTTCAACTCTAAAGGTTTTATTACCGAGAAGAGATGCAATCCAGCAAAGATCCTCTCCTTGAATACCATAGACTTCCAGTTAGTGTTCCAGGAGGCCATGTGGAACATGGTAAAAAGCATTGACAAAGTCAAAGAAGATAGTATTTGGGGTGAGGCTATTATCTTTGGTCTCCTTCAAACTATCCATGGAAATGAGCATGTTTGTTATGCATGACGGGTAAGGAAGGAAGCCATGTTGGGTAGAGAAAAGATGATTGGATAAGAAGTGGTTAAGAATGGCACGCCTTAATAGACGTTCCAACACAGAATGCTAATAAGGCTGATTGGCCGATAGCTGGCCGGAGAGTGCCGGTCGCCTGTTTTAAATATGGGCGTGACCATCGTCTCTTTTCATTCACTAGAGAGAGTGCCAGTCCGGAGTGTCTGTTTAAACAGCTTATGAAAAGGTTCTGGCAGACTGGCAGCAGCTTTGGGAATTCTGTGATGGATCTTGTCATGACCCATTGAACTGTATGAATTTACCTCGAGTAAAAGGTCTTCGACATTTAGCACAGAAAACTCAGCGGTAACAAGTGGTTGCCGAAAGTTCTGCAACAGTAGGGTAGGATGCCAACTCTGGGGTGCGACGTTGTACACTGTCAAATAATGCTCCCTAAATACCTCGGCGAAAAATAAGAAGTCAAATGGAGTCTCTCCGTTGGACAGTCGCGAAGAAAGAGCCGAGGTTTCTTTCTTTCTTAGTCGTCGCATATGTCTAAATAAAAAGTTTTCGTTCTCTCGGGATGTGAGGAGAGTCTTTTCTTGTACGAGGTTGGTGTGTTCATTGATTTCCCGCTTGCGCCTATTTCGAACAGTGTGAGACGCGCTTGTATCTTCCGAGTTTTGTGCGTTGCGAACGGATAACGGTCATGGAGGAGATGACGTATTCTGTGTGGAAGGGGTGGCAGGTAAGAGAAAGTGCACAGTTTATGCGGCACAAATTAATTGTCCGCTTTCCCAAAGAAGTGGTTTGATGGTCACTCTGTCCATCAGGTGGCTCTCATTAACGTTGACTATGCCAAGCAGGAAAGAAATCTGACCAAGACGATGCCACGTCAGGGCACTGACATGCTTTGTCCATGCTCTCTGTCGTATCAGCATCGATAAGGAAGTCTAGAATCCGCTTTCACAGACCTCTTGAGAAACTGATACCCAGTTTATCTTGGGTGCATTAAAGTCATCCATAATAAGCAGATGAGTAGCCGTAAGAAGTTGTCTAGGTTCACGAAAACAGTTTAGTCGTCGGAGACGTCAGATGAAGTGGGACGATAAATCACTCCCACTAGGTGTAATTCTTGACAACGCAATGCTAATCAAGACCACAGAGCTTCACAGTTATCAGAAAACTGTAGTCCATCGATGACCATGAGTGTTGGGGAATACTAGTGAAGAAAAATCGCAGAGCCCCCTATCTCCGTTAGGCTGAGTCAGCTCGATAAACTGAATACCGGGAGACGCTCATTTCAGTCACTGATGTCACCTGGTCTCCATGAAAGCAAATATCTGGGGTTGAGTGTCATGAAATAAATGTCCGATTTCCGGTAACCTATTGAACAAACTCAGAGAGTTCGTATAGATGCACTTAACAGCTGCTTTCTCATTTGATTTCTTGAGAAAAGAGAAAGGACTGTGCAAGGAAAGGCTTGGGAAGGATGACCTAGAATTGAGGAAGGTGGTGTGGTTGGGCTCGGTCTGTACTGCTGAGTTGTTCTGACGGCCATCCTTTGGGGATGTGGGCGAGACTTCACCGTTTGTGCGTTCGTCAGCAACCTTACAGGACCAACATTTTTGGTGTCACAAATCGTGACCTCTGCTCCCCTGCTACATTCTGCTTTTTAGGATGGTGTTTGAAAGTTTTCACTCCACGGACAATTTGACTCTTTCGTCTTCTGGGTGCTGGGTTTAAAGGAGGACAATTTGTGCGGCTCTGAGGGGCAACTGATAGAACTATCAAGTGGGGCGGGCTGAAGAAATGCCTTTTAAGTCACAGAAGGCGGCTTTAAAGGGACAATTGTCCCCTCTAAAACAGTCGTTCTAACGCTTAATTTTTAAGAAGTACGGATCTCTAGTAAAGGCCTTTCTTGACGTAAATTTTATAGAAGTAATTCAAAAAGCCACCTAGTGCTTTAAAAAGCAAACCGTTACAAGATTGAAATGCATAGCTGGAATACATGTAAAGGCCATGAATTATACTGTTGTAGTCAATGCACATTCATTTTAAATCCATGGGCACTTTACTAAGTTCGGAGACCACGACCATTTGACTATATCCAACGCCGTGTTATGAGCTTCACGGTATTTCCCCACTAGCACACTGGTGCGAAGCTGGATGAGTTCCATGGGATAAGACTCCATGTAGATAAATGAACACTTTAAATTACTACGAACTGTATCTAGTTGTCATCATCGACTTAATTTTTGTTTGTCTACTTGATAAAGATGCTTTTTACTGGTTATTTCTCTACCTCTCACATGGAATTAGCTGTTAACTGAATATAGGCCAGAAATGAAACACAGATAATTAATTTGTCCGGGAGAGGTTGGTATTGTGTTACTAAGGTCGTGTTAGTAAGCTGTTCGAAGGTGTTACTCGTTAGAAATGGGCAGCTACCTGTTCCGGCTGTGTGTGCTGTTGCAATAGGCCACATTAATTGTGCACTGTTCGTGGCTACCAAAATTGATCGGGTCTGTGTCATTATTGTGGTCAAGGTACCATACTATCCTAACTGCATTAGTGACAGTGATTCCCATTAAGATGGTTTAAAGTGTTCAATAAAAGATGCTTCCGAATGTAGTGAAGAGGGCCTTACTTAATAGCTTCTGCCTAATAGGTGACGGAACATGTGGGCTTGTGCCGAAGAATGTTCAATAAGTATGATAGGTATGTTGCAGCTCCAGGAAGTTCTTGACTTGTAAAGTACTTGCTTCTAGTAAACTTCGAAGCCACTGATATTGGTCATCGATATCACTGAGAAGTTGTTTGCAACGTCACTTTTTAAATCAATTTGGGGGCTTACGGTTGCAACGTGGCGGCTGAATTGGCCAGTGTTCCTTCTTACAAGAAGCCCATTTGTTTATCCTCATGTTTATTCTTTTCCTGGTAAAATGGCACCGTGTGAACAGCTGTCCGTTACACTCAAAATATCAGCACACGCAGAAAGCACACTGCAAAGGAAAAGTTGCAGAGTTGAGTTGTAATAGAGGTGTTCAGTTATCTAAGCAGTATTAATAGCTCTTATCGTGGTCGATATAGAGCGACGGTACACAGGATCATGTATACCGATTAGAGGCCACTAACTATGACACAATGAAGCAGTCGGTAGTTATCAAGCTTATAAGTGAACATAAGGGTTTTGTTGTCAATTTGTCCTTCGCGCTTTTCAATATAATGAACAACTGTTGTCTCCTGTGCATCGTTTGTTGTGTGAACATGCTGGTCAGAATATACAAGCCCTACATATTTCTTCTCACATACCTGAGTTTGTTTTGATACTTAAAAACTCATTTATTTCTCTTTATATAAGCCAGTTGCCTTGGCACGTGCGTAGCTAGAATTCTGTCAACTATTGTACTGTATATCATTAATTTTTACGAAAGCGTTGTGCTTAAATACACTGGTTCAACTAGGCGCCTAACGATTATTGCTTTCTGTCTAGTAGCTTACTCAGAAGTGGTCATACAGCAGGCAACGAAGGGAATCATGCCTGAATCTTCTAACCTGCTTACGGATTCCATATTGGGAGTTCATTTCAAATTGGTGGGACACCGGAAAGTGCTGTGTACATTATTCGATCAGTTGGTTCGGGATAGACAGAGATACTGTACCTGATTCACTTCATATCAATTATACATCCCGAAATTTCGTCATAATTACCGTATCTATCCAACTACTGAGGTGTTGGCATTTACCTTCTGCCGGTCAACAAATGTTGCACCACATCTGCAGATATATCCAGCCACTTTGACTATGGCTCAGTGCTCAGAATTGTTTCGGGTTGTTTGTTAAAAAGACCACGTTTGAAGTTTGTCGAAAGTTCTATACCATTGCAGATGAAAACAGTGGGAGCGAGAAAGTATCTTATGTATGGTTTTAACACCTTCACTTAAGTTTTGTGTTGTTTTTTGAGTCTTCACTTATACACCTTGTCTTGGACAAAAAGTAGACTAATGAATAATAGTTCTTCATGAATTTTTGCAAGTTTTAAGGATTATTTTTTACCTAACTGGAATATTCCGAATCTTTGTATATTAATAGTCCAGATTTATTGAAATGACTTTTTGAACTTCTGTATGGCATTCAACACTTCCATTTTATGTTGCTGCTTCAGCGAATTCCTGTAACTTATTTTTTATCCTACGATGCTTCCTATAGGTACGTTTTGACACAACCATGCATCCTTATTTGGTCTATTTTGAAAACTTCTGATTGCTAACTTCGTGGTTTGTTGTTACCTATCTTGTGTTCACATAAGTACCAGTACAATCAATTGACGCTTAATTTAACGCACTGAAGTTTACTTTTAACCTACTGCCTTACCATTTTAGCTATATCTCCAGCTGGCCCATCATATCTGAAATCAAACGCTATTTGTTTATTATTTATATTACACTACTAGACTATTTGAGTAACAAGATTGTTATACAGAAATCAGTGATATTTATATCGGGGCATATGGTTTCAAAATGCCGCCTCCTGGTTCTTCTCTGAATATTGCAGAACCACATTGGATAGCTTCGATAAGTTTCCCTCGATTGCACGTTTGTTTGTTTGTTTCGTTTAATTACACTTGTTTCTCGAGGTAACCGGACTCTTTGCCTATCTACAGTAACTATATGTCAGCAATGAACCTCCGTTTATTTTTAGCGCCCAAGTTTGAATGCTTCAAATGTTGAACAACAAAATGCAGCAGTAACAATACAAGCAGAATATCGGCGACATGTTGCTCATCAGGAAACTGATGAACTTATGAAGGAGCAGGCAGCCATACGAATACAATCTTCTTATCGTGGTTACCGTGAGAGAAAAGAAATTCAGTTACGGTAAGTTAAATCTGAAAACTAGTTAGCGCTTAAACGAGCACATAAATGAAAAAATAAGTGGAATCGAATCGGATTCCACCATTAGCATGACCCCACAATTTCACTCCTACTGCATCGCGACTACTTCAATTTTTAAAACATGTCCTACGTGCACATGAAGAATACAAGTATTCAGAAATTTGTCCAATGTTGTTGTGACTCCAGTAAACATGAGCCGACTAAGAAACTGAATGCTGCTAGGTGTGGCGAATGAGTAGCCAAGATGTGTTGTAGTCGGATGCAGCGAATGCATTTCTCCAGATGTGGTAATTCTGGTAGAATTAAGTTCCCATATGCCCTTGTACAACGGCAAACAACAGTGGGAACCTAGCAACCGGAATTAATCGGCATAACAGTTAGTCCACTCTGAACGTTCACCCACACGTAACTTGACTATACGAGACATACAAGTACACAACAATGTTCGAACAAAACACATAAGTAAACAGTAGCTGTCCTGAGTGACTTGTCACGGTTAGCTGTAACCCACCCCGTTCGACTAGTTGTTTAATAACCCAGGCGGGCGCAATAACATCACATTCTTTTTGTCAGTACAGGGGGATAGCAGATATGTCTAATTGGTAGCGCACCGGTGAATTATGGGGTAGATCTTTTGCAGCTCTCGGATCAAATACTTAAAGGTTTAGTTCGAAACAAGTTTTTATTATGAATGATTCTGGATTTTATTCTTATGGAAACCTATATGTGTTGAACATCTTCCAATCACTGCAACCACTTTCGAATGTGTTGGCCGAAATGTGTAATCAGAAATTAAATAGTACTGCACATTTGTCACTCCGCATACCTACACAGAAATTTGTAAATGACGCGAAAAGTGGTAGAATTGTTTCGGCTTTCCTTTCAGTGAGATATTGGAAGTGATACTGTGCTCTGTAGCACACACAGTTTAGTCACCTAGTGGATTTTGTAGATAAGAGTATTCAAAAGGATTTTCAGTTGCTTAGCAAATGGATTTCAAACAAATGAATCTTCCGGGTAAACAAATTTCTCAGCTTGGTTTCCTCTCTATGTGCTTTTCACGGAGTGTATTTAGTGTTCCGTAATACAATGTGGACAATAGTCATCTTTCTTTATTGTGGACAGAAAAGTGATCATCATCTTTAATAAGGTAACAATGTATATCGGATATGTTCAGCTACATGTATTTTGCATAATACTTTTGTACTCGCATTTTATTCCGCATCAAACTTCCATGTGCTGCCCTGTCTTTATATGTTTCTTATAGCCAAGTTACGTTTGTGTGTATGCGGTTGGAGTGCGCAAACTATTTTACTTGTTCAAATCATTTGATTCCTGCCTATCGATTTCATTTTCAAACGTTTTGCAGCTAACCAGTTGTTTCGGAATTAAATGACCTCAACATTCATCTTGGGACGTTCTATACCACCGTATTTCTTTTTTCAAAGTCATTTATTATGCAGGAATTATTCTAGTAAGGTTATAATTTCCAGTGAAGTGACGTCACTTTTCGTCGTCATTAATGCAAGAGTAAATACACCTTACGAATGGTTAACAATTACGTTGTATATTGTTTGCACCATTCCAAAATACTTGGATAAACACATGGGTGGTGTGTATATCTCGAAAAACCAAAACGTTACTTTCATGGTTGATCGATGATGGGAGCTGGAGTTTTCTTGTTTACCCTCATTAGTTATTGTTGATTCATCAAAATAACTTTGGTAATTGTTCGGGAGATAATCAAGTAAGGTAGTCATTACTTTGTACAAAATTGGCTGGAATATGACGTAAATCCATGGATACACTAGCTCGAACTGTCGTTGATATTGACAGTAGCCCGTAGAACACCACTGTCAAATAATTAAGTCGACATAAATGTACGAAACACCAAGAACGTGACTGAGTCAGTGGCAATTTCTAAAGGGGAGAGACAACAACTTTACCAGTACATGCCTGTCATTGACTTCAGGCTTCTGTGAAACTGACCAGCAAGCCGCCTCGTTCGTTCCGTTCACTCTTTCTCACTATGCATTTTCGTGCCTATAAATATATGGTGAAAGAGCGGAAAATTAGCCAGTGTCCATTGCTAGAAACTAGTAAAACGTTTCAACTTCTGAAGGTGGGAATTGTGGTACAGTTTAAAAAAATAACCGAAATAGTGTCCAAACCACTACGGCCCCCTTGTATGTAGCATACTTGTGCGTCTGTATGATTATCGGCACGACTTACCTTTTACATAAGTTGAAACTAAGTATTGTGACAGATTTTTGGAATATGGGATCCGCTGTGTGTTGGAAACCATTGAGTCAAATTAGGGGAGTGAATTGGCTATTTTGAACTACTTTGTAAACGATTAAACCTTTTATGGTCCTTTGCACTCTTCCTTGTCATTAACAAATAGGTGAGATTTGCAGGTGAGTTATGGTACGACATTCCTTAATTCATCGATTGATATACTAAAATTCTATCGGGACGTGAGCACTTCTTTGGATTAATTACCGCTGAGCACAGTTAGACAGTGTTGGACATCAGATCAGTCGTAATCCTCATGTCATCCGCTTGGAAGAGCTGCTTACCAAGGGAAACGTCTTATCACGAACGTACAAAAACGGCCGGATTTTCTGTCTTATTTTCAAATAGTCGTATCAGCAACTTTCGACAAGGGCAATTGCATTTTTCGTGACTTTATGTCGAGGGATTATATTTTTCGGTACATAAGATATTCCGAGCATTCTGGACCATTATATCCAAAAAAATAGTTCATCTAACCGACGACACCAGTCACATTATGTGCGTAGGCAATGACAGAGTTAGCGTTGCGTATACCACAACTAAGATGCAGACATGTACAGGACCCATTGGGTAGTACAGTTCTGTGGCGGCCACACTTGTCGTTGGACAATGTCGTAGCTGTGCACCCAGCTGTTTCACGTTGCTCAAGCTTATTCTACCATACACAGGCGGTCTAGGGTATATACATATGCATTTGAGGGACGGATTGTGAGACTAGCTAGGTGACTACCACTACTCCCTAATAGGCACCGTACTTTGATTAGGCTTCCAACGAATTCCCCTTTCAACTCTGTTCTGTCATTTTTCTCACCAGCCCACATACTCGATGGGCGAAGTATGCATCTTTGGAATCTCACTTACTGACCGTTCTTTCTGCCATCTATGCACGTCTGTCATATCATCCTAAACTGATGGTCCCGTTACCATGGTAGCAAATATGTCACAACATAAGCACTATGGGATACTTGTACGGTTTTCGATGCAGTAAGATAGCAGACAGATTAACCCAGCCAAACCGGAATGAAAGTTATCCAACCAGTTGTCTGGTTCGTCAAATTCGATTGTTAATAGAGCGCTTATTTGTTCTCACATAGTTGTAAGTCTACAGATGAAGTTAAATAACATGGACGTAAATCGTGTACGACTCGTAACAGTAAACATTCATACATTCTGTTCATTACTGAACGGGTGACAGTTTTTCACCATCAAAATGAAGATTCATAAATCTGACCACATGGCGTCTAAATAACCTTGATTTCACATGTTGAGGCAGACAGCCGAAAATAACAAAACATCGAATTGTCAGCTGCTACAGTACACTGGGAGTATTTTAACGGTTAACAGTGGAACCAAGTATAACACGAGAAGATTTTTCTTACGTTGAACAGTTAGGAGATGAGACAAGTAGTCAGTTGCGTTTTATTGGTTTTGTTGAGAGCTCTGAAGAGAACAAACTGTTTAAAATTGCCATTGAGTTTGTAAAGTTTACGCACTTCGGGTAGACCTACTATGAATCAGCATTCTCAAATCTTTAACCTCAGTTGGTCTATAAGAAGCAGTATGCCTACTCGTTCACAGACAGAGTCAAGTGGATTCTTGTTTGTGTTCGTGAACATTCGATCTTTACTGGAATAGTGTGCATTTTAATTCGATAATCTTCAGTTATTTTGAAGGGACGTGTCTCAGACCAGCAGTCTAAGGTTTCCGTCTCTCGTTTACCTCGTCAACTGTCTTCTATAGTACATCATGAGCAGTGCAGTAAATAGTAATGGGTTGTTTATTGAAACATTGCACCTTATCCCACAAAATAAAAATCGTCTTACATTTCTGGTTTTCCCATGCACGAACATCTGAAGTTTTTTAGTGAAGTGAACCACGGGCTTATTGAACAGACAAGAAAAACGAGTTAAAACATTGTCCTCAAGCAAAAATCAGTGGTGAAAGGTTTGCAGAATTTCCTAATCAGCATTGTGTGCGTTTTTGTATTTTGTATTATTCAAGGTCTGCGTTGCAGGATATAATCATAAGGGCAGTTGAAATGGTTAGAACAAACGACATTGAATTCATGAATTCTCCTTGTATAGAATCATGCATTCTGAAATCGATTTTTTGAATTAAGCACGCATTGAAAGGTCTGATGATCTGTGACGACTGTGAGTTTTCTCCCTCCTGGTTTTCCCTATACAAACACTTCTGCAGATTTCTAGATAACATAGTTGTCCAGGAGAGCATACGTGAATGAAACTCAAGTAGTTTACTGATAGTATGCTGCGGCTGATGTAAGATCTGCTTCTAGGCGTACAGTTCATGGTCGCTGAGCTCGAGTGTGATCGCCCCTGCCATTGACTGCAGTCGTGCCCTGACAGACGGAAATTTAGGGGGCACACTTTGTAGAGTATTTTGTAAGGGTCATCCACCACTATCAAATTATTTGCCATAGTGTTCTAGATGGATTCATCCGCACTATATCTTACAACCAGTTAGGAAGCGGTTCATGGACGTTGTCTAGTGGTTGTCAGAGGGCTTTACCAATGTAAGTTGCTTGACAGGTGAAAACGAAAGAATAAGTGCAGGGAAACGAGAAAACTCTAGCCAAGTATCTGCAAGATGTGGAATCCAAACCTACCGGCTTTTAAACGGAACGATTGCACGTGTAGTAGGACATTTCCTCGCTGATGCGTTTATTAAGCTTGAATGGTATGAAGTAAACCATTTCGAACGCCGTGAGATTGCATTTAATTAACACGATAAATCACCTGCTAGACAGGGCTTTCCAAGTCCTTGCCGATGAGCCAAGATGCAACAGTTTAGGTTTCATCGTAAAGGCAAAACAACTTTGAACACAGAATTCAGAAACAGTTCTTTTACACAATGTGTCTTTTGAGCACATTCCGCTATATCTCATCAGGGGTACATACGGCGGGTTTACTTAACAAAGTGCAATGAACATTGTGAAGCCAAACAACATAATCAACGACTACACAAATACATGCACACACACATGAATGCACATCAGTTATCGGGATAATCTGTTGATGATGATCAAGCCTCTCTGTATGCAGAGAGATCTGCTCCCATTTGTTAATTGTTACCGTCCCTGCGAACAGGAAGAATCTTCGTTTTTTCTGCGTAGCGTATCTAAGAGCGTTCTCCTAAGAGTTAACCAATTTCGGAAGAAGACAAGTAATTAGCATTAGCATAAAAGTATACATAAAAAAACAAGTGAAACGAGTTGTACAGTCAGCCAAAATAATGTCAGATTTGACAAATGGAGCAAAAAACACTCGTATTGTTTCACTGTACAGTATATTGTGCATACATGAATAATCAGCTTTTTGCCTTGAACACCGTTTATCGCAGCAGTGACAAAGTATTTTACGAAATATATTTTTTAAACAATGGCTCAAAACTATTTAAAAAGGCTTATGATCCTGTAGATACAAATGCTCCGCTTATTGTAACATGATGTAATGTGCGATAGAACTCTCGCTAGTGAGTTATGTGACCACCGGATTCATTCAGATTCTTTGGACTAAGTATTTGTGTTATTTATTTATTATTTATTTATTTATTTATTTATTTATTTATTTATTTATTTATTTATTTATTTATTTATTTATTTATTTATTTATTGTTAACCACCACTCATATTTGCCAAGAGCTTCAAAAGAAGCCTTTAAAGAAAATAACATAACCCCAGTCGCAAGGTCGCGGCTGCTCCTACCTAATTTTGACAACCTGACAGTATTGTACTCACAATTTACCCTGTATATCACATTGCAGAAAACACTGTTGACAAGTAAACAAGTATGAGCACTACTGGGGTTGCTTTCGAATTCATATCTCGTTACGGATAGTTTTGTGAAACGTTGGCCTTCATAACCTGATTTCGTCAAATCAGTTTGGTGAACAGTATTCTTCTCACTACCAGGGTTTCTTCATATAGATTGAACATCATCCACAATTGACCGCAGCTGTCACATTCCCATGGACTTTACAGTCGACCTATTTCGAAAAGAAGCATTATACTCGAGTTTTGCTCTCATTAGAGCTCGTCAGTAGTGCATATCATCGCCACTGCCGAAACTTGAACCACGGACATGCTGTTCATGAGGCAACCGTGTTTACCACTGCGCCGTTTACCTCACATTAGGTTTCGTCCTCAGTGGGGATGCACTGATTAAGTTTCCACTGTTCGCCAAATTCCGGAGCAGCGTCGTATGTATCGTCGGCCAACAATTGCCGTATTCCTCGACTATAAAAATGCGTTCGATTCGGTGGATCGATCTATACTTATGGAGTTGCCTAAACTCAGAGCTGTACCGACCAGGTATGTGAAAATATTGTCGGTGTTTTGTCCTCATGCTTCAGCTCAGGTTAGGGTTTGTGCTGAACTGTCTAACATTTTCTGCACTAGGAGTGGCGTACGTCAAAGCCGTCCACTCTCTTTTTTTGTTCAATTTTGTCATTTCGTCAGTGCAGAAATAATACATATGTCGCGATATGTTAACTTTTCGTTTGTTGTCATCAGTCACAAACGTAAAACATGTAGCTCATGTATGATAAACAAGTGGAGATAGACAGGGTATGAACACGCACACAGTTACGCCACGTATTATGTCATCACCACCACGGCAACCCTATAGGTTGCTTCAACCACTTTTGGGCACATAACGCCGGCTAGTGAGCTCTTATCAGCATGGTTTCGCTAAAGGCCAGTAGCTTCGGGTTCTGATGGTGTAAAAATATTTTGAATGATTTAGGTGGGTCTATTTTCAAATTGAAGATCACTCACAACTGATCGCAGCTGTCGCATTCCTATAAACTTTCCAGTCGGCCCCTTTCGAAAAGAATCACTAGACTCGAGTTTCGCTCTCAGTAGAGCTCGTCAGTAGTGTATCTGTCTGGTGACCTGTTACCACGAGGTGTCTGGCAATCGATGATGTCGAGCTTCAGATAAGGGATTCATTGGTTTCAGACTGTTGTGTCATGATTTGTTTTAACCAGCTTGGGGCGTGCTCTTCCACTCGGTAAGATAGCCGTCGGTCTGTTCTGCATATGTAAAACGTCACCACAACTGCAAGTGAACTGATAGACTGTACTTGATCAAATATAAATTGCGGTGTGCCCTATCCCCTACTTATGCGGCCGTCCAATTACGCTTGGTTCACGTCACCACAGGACCTGTTCTACAAAATCGCGAACGCAGTCTGTCTGACCATTCTGTCTCTCACGTTGTCTATCAGTTCACTTGCAGTTGTGGTGACGTTTACATAGGCAGAACAGACCGACGGCTATCTCACCGAGTGGAAGAGCACGTCCCAAGCTGATTAAAACAGATCATGATACAACAGTCTGAAACCGGTGAATCCGTTACCCGAAGCCCCACATCATCGATTGCCAGACACCTCGTGGTAACAGGTCACCAGACAGACCCACTTAAATCTTTCAAAATATTGTTACGCCATCAGAACCCGAAGCTACTTTAGAGTCGCGTATGTAAGACGACAGTGAAGATCATGTTACTTTACGGCATCGAAATTTGGCAGCTCAGTGTAGAAGACGTGAACCGTCTTCAAGTATTTGACCACCATTCGATCGCTCGCGACGGGTGTCACCACCAAGTAATGGATGAGGTGGTTAGGAAGCGGGTATCCGGCAGTGATTTTCAGGTGAGTTCTTTTGTTCAGTCCTTACATCTAGACAGACTTAGATGGTTAGGCCATAGACTAGGGATGACAGCTAGTCGTTTGCCACATCGAACACCCTTTTCAGACTCTGCCGCCTACTGGTATAAGGTTTGAGGTGGACAGATGATGACCTGGCGTCGGGAAATGAAGTCATACACCAAAATGTCGGCCGATGTACATCGGGTTCGCCTCCTAGGTTGGGGCCTTCTCAACTCACTGGGTTG
Source organism: Paragonimus heterotremus (assembly GCA_013368495.1). NCBI lineage: Eukaryota > Metazoa > Platyhelminthes > Trematoda > Plagiorchiida > Troglotrematidae > Paragonimus > Paragonimus heterotremus. The sequence goes on from LUCH01000512.1 coordinate 32,170, forward strand.
TTGATTGTAGATGTTGAGTGAGATAACGGCTAATCGGGCTCAGTGACGTGATTGTTGTCGTTGTTTGGCCGAGTTGTCTATGAAGTGAGTGCACTTAATGACGCGAGGCAGTGAGAGCCGTAAAAAAGCGGTCTTGCTGATGTCGCCTACCTTTACTCATAGCTCGGTTGTTTGTTCGCAAGATGTACACCCCTTGATGCTGAATCAATGGTTATAGGCTTGTCCGTTTTTAGTGTTTAGGTTCCTTCCTCTCCCCCTTTTTTCTCCCTTTCTTTGAACGCTTTGGTTTCTTATTCGTGAGTGTTTGGCGGTTAAACATCCTTGAAAACCAATGACGCACTGCTGTCTATGATGATAATGGTTACTGTCAGTTTCGGCGAGTTATTACTGTGATATGGAGCACAAGTAACGATTGCTACGCCTCTAGCTCTCCAAACTGTCGACCGCAGTTAACGTAGTATTTCCTTCTTGACTGAACACAGTTAAGGTTATTTGGACTATGAATCAAGCAGTTGCAGTGACCAAGTAGAAGAGTACTTTGAGTTGGATCGTGAACAGTGCTAGTCCTTACGATTTCCACTGATTCTGTGTGCATATGGGAAAATTCACTTGTGAAATTTCGAGCTTGTGAATGATCACCTAGTGAGATTTCAGACATGTCCATAAACTGAAACGGTAATAGTAGATGCACATGAAACTTGTACAAAGTGAGTGGGGCCGGATTTAAATCAGAGTTCGTTTATTCTGCTGGCTTATTCGTTTGTGCTAATGTTATTAATTTTCTTGTATGTGCACTACGAGTTGACTTTTCAAGTCACTCTTGTGTCAGCTTTTATGAAGGATGCATACAGGAGAACTAGTACAGAATCACTCTTCATGAATACAGTATCAAGTTACGAACAACATAACAAATTAGGAAAATATTATCTCGTTTGCTAAAAGTTGTCGTCGTTGTTGTTATTGTTGTTTGACGGGTGAGAGTCAAACAAGACCATTAATTATATGCTAGAGGACGTACTAGGTACGATCGATTTTGTGTTTATTCAGGTGAACTGCTACTCTCTGATGGAAACCGCCTTGTCTACTGAAGTCTCTAACTTCTCTAACTTGCAGCTAATTTGGAGAAGTGAAGGCTGTTAGGTTCGCTGACAACTCTTATGGGAATAGACGATTATTCTGAATTGAATCTAAAAGTGGTTTTCTATGCTGAGTCCGTAGATGAAACTGGCATACAACTTACGAAAACCTAATCAGATTACTACCGCAACTCGTTTTTCAAGTTTTGGTGTACTTATATCTTTCTTAAAGCCAGAATAGATCATCTAGTTAGCGCATTCCATCAATAGTCGGACTTACGCACTGTAGCATTGTGAACCTATCTTTTGGTCAAATTTTCGTGTTGACCGATAGGACGGCGCACCTAGGTGGCACATTCAGCTGTTTATGTATTGTGTATTACAGATACATCAAGAGAATAGTTACCGAAAGACATGGACGCAAATTATTCTTCAATGTCTGAGAAACACCACATCTATACCAATTGTTTGACTGCATTGTATTCAACTTGCAAAACAATGGGATCACAGCAGTCTGAACTATTGAAGTTGTTTGTGTACAGAAGGATGCGTTTTTGAATTAACTGGCGTAAATCACTAATGTTCAGTTTATCATCTGCTTGCAAGTTCATTCAGTGTTTTATTGGTAATTCCATAAGTGTTTGCTCCCATTATTTAACTAAGCGATGTCACTACCCGTCATTACGTAGAACACTTTTTGGAAGGCGTTCATTATTTTCTTGTAGATTGCACATCATCCACAACTGATTTTTGAATTAAGCAAAAGTCACGAAGCTGGCCACAACAAAGTTATACAAAATTATATAACCCTAAATATGGTCTCACTCGGTTACCTCCCACCTACTACGCACGCAAGATACGAAGTACGTCAATTTTAATAAATCGATCGTGCGATACACGTAAACGTCACCCAGGAAAGTAGATCCTACGGCACGTCTGTTAGACTGCGTTCATGAGCGGTCCTCTTTGTTTCAAGCAGATAGTAAAACGAACCTACTTCCACTCGACTAGAAGTGGAACATTGAGCGTATTAAAAATAAAGACCAATTTTTGACCCTGGTGTGCCAATGGTAGACAATCTCAGATGTCAGAATGAATTATTCGTTGTTTCTCAAGAGGTCCGTCTTCACGAGTGAATGATAGCAACAAGGAGCTTTAGGCCATATGACAACTCGAGAGACGCACACGATCTGTCGTCGCTTGGTTTCACCGAGAAACTGGGAGCAAATATACTTACTTTGATGTGAATGTTCTATGCTGATTGAATCCTCTGTGAGCCATGAATATGCAACCCTTGTGGCTACTGTCAACGAAAATCTGGTCGTGGTATGGGCCATGTCCATACAAGCAACAGAGTGCATTCAGATAACATCAGTCGCACAGCGTGTACTGAAAGTGCATTCCAGGACTGGAACCAACACTTGTACGTCAATTTTCTGTGTTTGATTTTGGAAAAGGTGCCATTGTTGTTGCTCAGACCTACCTTTTCCGCCGTGAACCACGAGAGTGTGACGGAAAGTGATCGCGATTATTCTTACCGTGAAAGGGGCCCCTTCATTATCGTTACTGGAGGCTTTGTGAGATGATTTGATTTCATCTTGACTGGACCAGAAATTGGCATATGCGATTCCGCAGAGGTACTGTCCTCAGTTGACTGAATCTCTACATCAAAACACGAATTGGAGTTGCTCAGTGTTACATGCTGTTCATAAGGGGAAGATAAAATTAACCAGTGAACCTTATCCGGCCGACTTGATCGCAGTTAGAGCCAAATAAGTTGACAACGCTCCCGCACTCGTTCTGAAACCGCACATGGAAGATGACGTATGTGTTTTGGTGCTAGTCTCTATAGCTAAATTTTAGCACGTTGTGCATGTTCCGGTTCGTCAATCATTGTTTTATGGCTCATCCAGTTGAGAAATAGTGGAATTTCATAGGCCGGCATTGTGCCATATTAGTTCTCATGGTAATGTCAACAATCACCTCAACATGCAGAAATCTTGTGCAAAACTTTTCATAGTTTCATTACTCCTTCACACTATGAGTTTGGTGAGCAAAATGCCAGAATTGCAAACATTTCAACCCATGTTAACATTTATTTCCTGGCTACTTCGTTCGGCGCGAGTGACATTAACGTTCAACTTGAAATGATCTGAAAATTTGCGGACATTGCTATTGGTATTATTCGTGACTACTTCCGAAATTTATACTTAGATTTTTCCTGTCTCTATTCATTTAAAAATACACGCGATGGATTTTTGCCTCGCCTAGTGGACCTTTCTCTACCCTCTTACTTTTTAGAAAATCACACTCGACTGGCGATTGTCATGGGAGAGAAAAAGTGGAAAAGGTGAGCGTAAACTGCCTTGTAAAATATCGATTTGGGTAAGTGTTCCATACATGCGTGCATATATTTCATCACTGGAAGGGCTCTGATCTATTTCACAGATGGAATTCGAAATAAGAACCTAGATTCTTTTCTTAGGTTTTGTTAATCGACTACTAAATCTAATTGATTGTTTGCCAGTTCAAAGAGACACCAGGTAATAAAGTTTATTCTCATCCTGCAGAATAATTTTTCTTTTATTATGTATAATTCTTGATTTGAAATCTCTATTTCAAATTACTATCTCATAAAATGAAAAGTGAGATGAAGACCATTTCTGATCTTAACAACCATAACCACATACAGTTGAAATACAGACAAAAACAGCGGTTCTTCCTATCTGTCATTTTATAGGAAGTATGGTGTAGTATAGTATATATATATATATATACACTTGAGGAAACAACTACTGTCCAGCCTAGAACTGTACCAAGTGGATAGATTAAAATATTCAATGACTATTCTGAATTACAGTGAGAGATTATCACTTGTTTCATACTAGGAGTTACTCTTAATATTTGGAATATTGTCTGTATTAAGTAACGTTCAGTCGTACAAGCCTTCAGTGTACAGTGTTTTCACTTACACGAGATTTAGTTTAAGACGCCCACAAAGTATACATTCATCTTCAATTTGCAACCCCTATTTGTTTTGAAATTCAAAGACATGGTTTATCTGCACAAAAGGACATTTTTCTAAAGCATATTTATGTGTAATGCTTAATCCTCAAAAATTAACCTATATAGACTATTTAGAACTAACGTGCCATTTTTGACGAACGGAAATACATAGTTTTGTTGAAAATGGCAAACACCAGTAAACACATACTTTTCTTGTACTATTCCTGTATTAATAAGTTAGAACATTTGCTGCGTTTTGGCATCTCGGGATGGAAACATTTCTCAATGTTTACGAATTATATTTTCACCATTTAGAATGAGAACTGTTCAGCTCTAGTTAAGGAGAACTAAGGATTGAACATATTCTTGCCCTTGGATGTAGATAGTTCATCTTCACTCGTATACGCGAATTTGTCCTGCTATAGTGATCTGACGTCACCATCATCGGCAGCAAACTACGTATGCTTTTTTAGTTTGGCATGGCCGAACTCAAAACATTTGCAGATGAGTCTCATTCAGATTGACGGCGATGGTCCATTAGTTCGGTAACTTCGTTCGTGGTCTGTTGAAATAGCTGATGGAACTGGAGCTTGTCTTGAACAATTATACAGCCTAGGTAGCTCAATTTTTCTTCGGCATACATTTCAGCGTTGAGTCAGCAATCCGCGGAACTATCATATGGGTGATGAAGAGGCTCCAAATGGGAACGTGTCCTGTTAACCTAACAAACAAAATGAATATACTGACAAGAGAAAGCGCAAAATTTTCGTAGACTTCATGAGTCGGTGTGAAAAACAAGGCAGTTTTTGTAAGACTATCTTGTTGGAGATAACCAAAGTGAGAACGGTTCGCAGAAGTCAAATTCCCTCAACGCTTCAAAAGAATCTTCTGAAGTCTTCACCCATTTACTAAAATTATTGTTTAGAAATGGAAAGTGTGCCATGCCACCCGATGAAACAGCTTTTTATGTGGTCCACTGATGAGTATGATCGGCCCTGATAAATTGAATGCACTTCACGGAACGAATTCGTCTTCAGCTTTACCTCACAATAACACGGGTTTGTTCCTATGTTTACCCTAGTCTCACACTAACAGTGTTGACAGTATGGCACTGTGATGGAGGTAGCTTTTTTCCAGCAGTTGAGGTGAACGACATGAGTACAGACGATTGGTCGTGTTCCAATTTGGCACCACAATTCCTGGCTATCCTACACAAACAACCTCTGGGTCTCGCAGCCGGTCATTGTATTCACTAATCCTCGTGATTGGCCTGTCACTGTACCGTTCCGATTGGAGTGTGTATTCAGCCAATTAGATTGAAGGTGAATCCAATGGCACTCTCATTCTGTACGCTTACATCTATTTTCACAGTTTCATTGCCTGAGTTCCGTGAGCCGTAAGTGCCATTTCTTGTTGTGTACTGCTTTGTTTGATACGGAAATACAAGATTACGTTGATTATTTCCTCTCATCGTTTAAACTTAGACTAAAGCATGTCTTTCATGAATAACTAAAACTTTTCGGTGTGCTAGTAAAGCACAGTACATCGAACAAGCTGGTTTCTAGCTAATTATTGATGATTAAGTACTGAACACAAGCATGCTATTACATGGCATTTTCGTTAGTTTCAACTACTTTGATATAAGCGCAAGTGTCCCATTGTGTAAGTCATCCCTAGCGAATAGTTTCTGTGCCTTTCGAATTGAAGGCAGTCTCTGGGATTGAGTGTTGCATATACGTAAACCAAGCTAACAACAGAAAGCGTGAACACACCTCAGGGGAAGGGACGACCATTTCTTTTCTATTTCACATGTTTTACTTGTTTCGGCTTTCTTCTGCTTCTCTCCCTTTGTGACGTTTGGGTAATATATTGTCACACTTTCAACCTGCTATCCTATTTAAATTTGACGTGGGTTCATATATATAATGGAATGCCAGAATAGGGCGCACATCGTTTCGCTTATTTGATGTTACATACTTTGATCGAGAAGTATTTTGAGATAATCGGATCGCAGCATGAGAAAATTAGTCTCTTCACTTTCAACGTGCCCTGATGTGACACCGGTGGAAACGTCAGTGCAGAAAATATTGTAAACTAACAACTTCCGCGGTTTTTGTAACTAGGTCTATTCCAACAGAACTTGTAAACCAACATTTCTTCTTTGACTATCTTTACTTGCGTAATATTCCCTCTATATGGTAAGGTGGTTATTTTATAGAGGGGACCATTAGACGATGAAGGTCTATGGATAGGTCAGGAAACCTTCAAGCTTAACAAAATTATCTCTCATCGGTTTCCTTGGCTCCTACGTTTTATTCTAGTGCCATAACCCTATTACCAGACTGTATAAGTCTTAGGTTCCGAACCGGTGGTTGGCCGTGAATAACAACTTGATGTCTGTCGTCTATGCAACCCAGCTTGCTTTTAAAGACCTCCAAACCACCCTAGCCTCCAAAAGTGGGGATTATTTGACATTAAATAAGATTCCGGTCTATGGCGCTTGTTTTAGAAATTTGTGTTATCCCAAATTCATTGTTGATCTTTATTTATCTATTTTCTGTTTCTCATTTTGCCTACTTTTATGGCTTTTTGTTTACTCTTCCATTAGTTATTATGTCGTTTGTGTGGTGATCCATGTTAGATAGAATCTAAAACTCGCCCATGTTTTGGGACTAGAGAGGGTCTTAAGGTTGTAGTGGACAAGTTAGGTCACGTAGTTACAGGACATAGGACATCAGTAGGGCAAACGAATTAACGAATGTTCATAAGTTGTTGTGAAATCACCTTACTATTTTGAGTTGAGTAACTATGACCATGTGTACAGTTCATCTGTTTCTGGATATCACAGTTTATGCCGTGAATTTTACTTTACTCATTTATCTTGTGCTGTTGTTGGTGGCAAATGAATGCAGCTTCTCTGTGTACGACATCGTCTTGGATTGTTTGACAAGTCGATTAACGGGAACAAAGTCCCCTATCCCCTACGCCCCATTGGAAAATCAGGTCAGAATTAAGGATGGAGTTGGGTGATTAAAGCTGTATTGGAGCGCCACCTCCCTGTGGGTTACGCGCAGGCTGACAGAATGAAGCTCACGTAGCCTGAAATGTAGTAATGCTGTTTATTTGCGTAAAACCGATAGCACATTCACTCAAAAGTGTAGGACAAACTGTGATAACAGGCATCATGTGTTCCCTTGAACAGTATTTCTGCAAAAGCACTATGGGCCAGACGAAAGTGGACCCTTTTGAGAGAACCCTCCTAGAGGACTACCAAATACATATTTGAAACAACTATTTCACGTTGCAAATTCGAATAAAGCAGTCGAATACTTGATACTACACGACTATGCTTTAGCAGAGTTTGCTGCATTTTTGCTGTGGTTTACTGCAGATCCATATTCCAGTGGGACACACCACTGTTGTGGTTTCTCCGCCCGTTTGCCAGTTGTACTCCTTTTTCGTGGCAAATCTACTGCCCAATGTTAGATTGACCACGTACCTGACTTGATTGAATAATCATATCTATAGTGTTCAGATTATCCGGTCATCACCAGAGAAGGTGGAAACTGTCTTTGTGATTCTCATCAACAACTCCGCCATGGAGTTGAGGTCATCGACATTGTTGAACATGTTGTGGAATGCCTTGTTGCAGGCCCACTGATACATGTACAACGTTTGTTGTACGACTTAAGATTGTCAGACTATGTTGAACTTAATTTGCTAATCCTGAGAGCCAGTTGTGTTTCCATTTGAATCCACCACCATAGTGGTACAATAAAATCTATCTGTAACGTCTGTCAGTATGTGACAGCACATATCGGCTGTCATCCAAATGACAAACTCCCATTTAGGTCATGACTTTCTAACCCGTGTCCTATAAGTAGATTGAATTATCACTTCGCATTTTACCCTAGTTACAAACCATTGCTGCACTCATTATTCACCCGAGTTTACCAAGTGACAGACTTTTTATATTCGCCCTATTTACTCAGAAAAGTGTCAACTAGTTCACTTAGCGGAACTCGACACTGTACTGTACAAAGTGGCCTTCTCTTCTTTTTTAAATCATGGCTTATGAAGCCAATTATGGTCTACTTCTGTAAGGAAGCTATCTTACTGATGATACCTTGCTTTCATTTATAATCCGATTGTTTGTTTGCAAGGTATAAGCATCTTGATGCTGAATATTTGGGTATATACTTAGCTGTTTTTATCGTTTTGGTCTCTTCCCCTCCCCCTTTTTTTGTTCTCTGTTCCTGTTCCGAGTTTGCCTTTTTATTCATGGTTGTGTGACAGTTATGTATCAGTGAGTACCGCTGATTTGTTGCCGTCTATGATGATGTTGATGTATGGTTTCGGAACTTGCACGTTAAAAAAGTGACTTTAACAAATTGTAGCAAATATCATCAAGAACTGTCTATTTTCTGTGTCAGCTTCACTGAGATAATTTATTAGGTTATAAAACGAAACTCCCTCTTACTTGATTGCATATAGTAGTTGTCTGAGCGTTTCTTTATGTGATGGTTGATATGTAGTAATTAGTTTGTCTTGAAAACTAATGTCTCATCATTTCTGTTCCTTAACACCAAAACTGAGAAATAGTCTTTTTGTCGACTTCTTTACTTTGGGATTTCAACCGTTTTTGGCTCATCCCTTCTTTCAGTTGTCACTGACCCTTCTTATGACATTGTCCTACGGCTTCACAATCAATTTTTCCCACAGGTTACTTGTTCTGAACCTGCTACCACCCCGATAACTTCGGGAACTCCAGTGAAAAGCGAGTCAAGACCATCCACGGGTTTGGAGCATAACATCACCTCTGAAATTAGTGATCTCCCAACCAGTCAGGTGGTCCAAAAGGAACAGCGTCTTTCTAAGTCATCTAGTCAGACAGAGTTCGAAGTGTCTGAGGAGCTTTCTTCTGCAAAGCAAGAAGAGGCAGCCACCTTAATACAGGCTCACTACCGTGGACACTTGTCGCGAAGACAGAATCAAACGTCATCTCCTTCTACGGGACATACCTCTCTGCCACAGTCGGAATCTTTTGAGGCCTCTGGAGAACCCTCCTTGGAAGACAATTACCAAGATCCGGAAACTTCGGAACCTGTCATAGGAGAGAAGTCAGAAGATCAAAACGTTGTGAACGTAGAAGACAACGTGGACGCCAATACAAACAAGGAATCTGACAGTGTCACTGTATTAGACAGTGACCAAATTACACCTGAAGAGGAACATACAGCATTAAACGAATCTCCTCTATCTGTGTCCAATTCCCCACGTGTGTCAGAGACTGCCATTGACGAGTTGACCGAAGACTCAGTAGAAAAAGACACGACAGTCCGAGAAAAACCGGAAGGTGAAGCCGCGGAATCTGATGACTAAGTAAGTATTAATTGATTTGGAAGCCTTCTTGTGCCTTGTTGTTTCTTAAATTATATTCATCGACGTCACTAGCAAACATTAAAACTGAATTACTGATAAGTATTGTGGTCGGTTTGTTCATTCAAAAGAGACTTAATAATACAGCCACAGTGCTTACAGTGGAATTGGTGAATGTCAACGTGAAGTGAGTTGGAAATCCTGCATGGGCACTCAGCCTCCTGGGTCGTTTTTTGATTCCATATTGCATTGTGGGTTGAGTGTGTGGCTGAGTCCAAATGTGAAGTTAATAAGCTCCTAGCACGGTTTCGTAACGCAGCTTGCACAGCACTCGCCCCGTCTTGGCATGCTGTTTCTTTCATCAGTTCAAATCCAGTTGGAGCATAGAATTTTTGCAGTTGGCTGTCTTCTAACTTACCACCTCTGCCACACTATTGATCAATACCGTTTTTGTTCGCATCTGTTCTGCACGTAGCATATCATGTGTGCAAGTACGCATCGCTGTAGGAACCAGGGTTTGGGCCAAACCATGTCAATATGCCGACAGGGTGACGCTGGAGAACAAGAAGTAGTTCGCCGCATGTTGCTTTAAGATGAAAAGATTATTATGAAGTCTTAAAGTCTAGTCTTGAGTACACCTAAACAACTCAAACAGTTGTTTGAGTTAATTACGTGTAACAATACCAAACTCAAGTGAGGAGGGTTAGGAAAAGAGAAGTCAAATTAAAATGTTCACTGTTGTGTAACACGGTTTTGGCTATGTTAGCTCGGGCTTTCCGTTCAATCATTCTCAAAAAGATATCAGTCAGTATTTTGTCTATTGAACTACCCATAGCTACACGGTTGACCTCCTGGTGAATTGTCGTAACGTGTATTTTTGTTACTGAACTGGCGGAAAACCAAAGTCATTGTTGGGCGATCTTTCAGATGAACTTTCCTCATTCTTTTGTTTATGTGTTATTGTTTGTATCTTTGTTTCACAACCTATTTTGTATTCTTCCAAAGGGTTTTGCTTTGACTTCCACTGATTGACCTGTCTGTAGTAAGTGACTCTGTCACCATGGTGGTCAATGGTTGTGATTTTATTTTGAAATTGTTCTGAATTTGTCTCTAAAATATGTACATGAAACGTTCTCATCTTTCTTTCCTACTTACAAAAGATAATAGTCTTATGTCCACTATCGCTGTCCGCTAAATCGGAAAACCAAATATTTATCTCCTATGTGTTTTTTGTTTCCTTACTTTCTCCACTATTACGATCTCTTATCCTCTTGTTTGATAATTTGAATTTTCGTTTAATATGAATTGAACACAATTCGTAATTGATCATAGACCGTTTCGAAAACATAACCTGGAGTCGAGTTGTTTATACAATTCGACTAGTCTGGTTGAAGAAATTCATAAACTGGTAGCCACATTTTTGTAGAACGGGACATTTGTAGGGGATGTTGATTTGCTGAGACTTGACGTAGTAAATATTACGATCCACTTTGTTGTGCCGACATATAAATTGGAATCTTTATTGCCATGCAGCTTAGCTAGTTTACTCACGAACATAAATCTGAATGTACCCCCAGACTATCATTACTCGCCCTAACCAAACAACGTCTTTCCTACCGACATATAGTGTGGAAAATTCGCCCATTATGAGGAGATCCATTTGAAGGAAGAACGGGCTTTGGATGGATTTTGTTCAATGACAAGAATGGCATATCTCTAAGAAACATGTGCTGCACCAGCTAAACTATGCGGCTATACCGAGAGCTTGCAACTTGCACCTTCTGACTCCATCTCCTAATCAGCCTACTATGTATTTCATATCTACCACAAGGTCCTTCTGAATATCGTGATAAAAATAGTTATGTATATCGAAGGCGTCGACATCAACTTTTTCCTTGTCATTGAATACCAAGAATTAAACTGGAATATCCGTGAAACAGAGGGTTTTACCTGCTTTAAATCATAAAGACTGAAGAAAATTGATCTTTCCACACGTAGATCAAAAGCTGATAACGGTATCACATTGTCGATTGAATCACTTTTATATGTACGCTAATCGATGGCTGTTTATTCGCGTTGTTTGGCTAGAGTTAATAGTTGCCGTTTCCTGAGGCTTTTTATCTGTTAAGATTGATCTCCTAACATTGTACGGGCAGTATATTTTGGTTTCCGAAATCATTTAACACTTACTTTTTGGGTCACATTCGCTTAACTAAAAGCAAATATCGTTCTGCAACCTTGCACTTCTATGGATTGAAGTAAACCTAATCTCATTTATCTGATTGTCACTGTCAGAAATCGTGGTAGCAACTCATCTGTCTCAGTACAAACCGACAATACTCTCGCATATGCTTTCTGGACTGATACATGTCCATAGCATGGAAATGTTTCTCAAACGCTAATTTGACCCGAACTTTGTCAGTATTTTGCTTTTGGAGGCCATCGTAGTGTAGCTACTTGAATGCAATTATAATTTTGTCGAAGCCGTTTTTTCATCTTTGCTCACTGACTATCGAAAAAAAAATTAGACATCCTTGCCTTGTTTATGATAACTTCGATATATGTTAATTGCCGCAACACTGACTCTCAGAATAAGTTTGTTGGATTCAAAGAGAACTATGCGCTCTTTTAGAGTTGTCGTCGAATGAACTTGTATTGGAAATGACCTCAGCGGTAAGGATGATACCTTACTGATTAACTATAATACTGGAATGTGTATAACAGCGTTGATAGAGATAAAACAACAACAGCTAAAAATCTGTCGATCATATGATCTCAGACATATGAATTCCTCGCTTCAATTCACTGTCCCCACGACGTGGTAGCCCCTCAAATTTACATTTTAGTGATCCAGCTAGTGGACGATATTTGATGCCATTGTTTAACCTTACGGCTACTTCTGTGTATTATGTTGTATGACATATAGAATTACCAAGCCGTTGCTACGTTTCTAGTGAGCATATCGAAACACTGCTTCCATAACCACACAGAGATATGGACCTCCTACTATTTTGAAACCGAAACGTAAGTCACAAAGAAAGAAGCTATGATGTGTGATAATCACGAAGAGAAATGATCGAATCTTACCGAAGCTGATTGGAGCACAATCGATTACAGTAGTTCCAGTGTTGTCTCAGTTTACACTTTTTCAGAATCAATCGAAACTTCGACCGGAATTCGTGCTACCAGTGTGTTTGCCAAGCACTTATATCATGTTTTGATATGAAAGGAAAGGTTTACCCACAAGTTGCTGTTGTGACCTATCCGACGCTGCGCTTGACTTTCGCAGTAATGAAACAGTGACCTTCGCCGCAGATATCAACTGAATTTTGAAGGTTGCCTCGGTGACCTCTATCACCACACTAAGCCTATTGAACACTTCTGGATTCCGGCAAATCTTATCCACAGCGTTGTGTGTGATGTAACCTAGATACTCTCTTCTTCACGGCTACAAGTTCTGGTTAAAAATTTGGCATTTTTTAGCTTGACCATGTTCATCGGAGAGGGACCATTTTTATCGGGTCCTCTGAATGAGGCTAGTATCAACCTTACAGGACTCAGAATGCAAATTAAACTGGATGTGTTAGTTTCGTCTTTTTAGGACGAGGTTTATGTCGGATATTGAATGTTTGTGACCGTCCTGCAAGGGTTAGAAATTGGTGGTTGAGAAAATGGATGTCTCTTTACTCGAGAATTTACGTCAGAAGGAACCACTCTTCTGTGCAACATACTTCGTCGTCCACACATATGTATGCATGTAAATACTTTTTTTCATCTGTACATAGGTATTTGTTGATCAGTTTTGCAATGATTAGTAAGTCCATACAGAGTGATATTTATTAAGAATGAGGTGCAATTTACTTTCCTCCCCAAGCGTTTAGTTGAATCCACTGTCTTTGGCATGTCAACAATTGTTGCTATGGTTACGCTCACCGGAACCATTCGTTTTCTTTGTATAGTAAGATATCAGTGACTATATATAAACTAATAAACGAATCATGTGTGGATTGTACTCATCTTGAACTAAATGAAAACGAATGTGTTTAAACAAACAACCCAACAGACAAAGATTGCGAGATTACGTACCATATTATTATATCTTCGGTGACAAACAGTTACCATAAAACTAGCAGAGAAGCATATTGTCTATGTAAGTGCGGCAAAAAAATGCAACAAAATGCAAACTGTAATTCTGGTGACTAAGCTCGTTTAAATCTCAGGCATATCACTGCTGTCACAATCTGCTTCATGTGCGCAGCTAGTATTGCATCGAACGGCTCCAATGAATATTGTCATCAAATGGTTTGATCGACCAATAGTATGCCATTTTTGAGTAAACGCCTGACGTTTGATGAGGCATAAAATCTGTCAGAGGTCGAAGCCTGGTCTGACTAAACACTATCGTTTGAGCCATCAGACTTTTTCGGAGTTTCCACAGGTAGCTCTCACTACAGGTCTACTTAATTTGGTCAACAACATGTGAACCAGCGGTTAAGCATAATCAACTCACATTTATTATTTCATAATAATGCAACCGACTGCCAGTTTCAGCCCCAGCGGTGGCTCCACTTCGGCATCCTTAACATACTAATTTATAGTGAAACCAAAGTCTTTCTAGTAAGTGCACGATGTGCCTAAACTACTACAAACTAATCGTTTTGCAAATCGATATGAACTTACAAACGAAATCCAACATATTATGCAGGTGGTTTTTGGGTTCACCCTATCATGGATTTATTAGGCAGGATTTTTGTTCCAATCCAGGAGACGTTTGTCATCAGTAAATAGCAGTCAGTTGAATTTGAATTAGATTTCAAAGTCTTCGGCTTGGACTTTTAGTTCAGTTGGTACACCACGTTCAGGAAGGTTGAACACCCAAGGTTGTGGTTAGACTTCGTAAATGAGTATACGACCATGCCTACCACGAGGGCATTCGTGTTGTGGTTACCATGCTAGTCTCATAAACACGAAGGCCGGAATGCAAATTCATGTCCAGATAAGAGTGTGCGCTACCGATGCGATGTAATATGGACGAAACTCGAATCTGATGTATTTATTCCTCGAAGTACACAAACCTAATATAGAGACGATGTGTGCATTTTCATACTTGCTCATGGCGTGCCGTCATTTGTTTATCAAGGCAGATAATTTCAGGGATAATAGCTCGATAACACGCCATCCGGATGCAACCTGTTCTCGCTGTTTCACATTATCGCCCATTCATTCGGTATTTTCCCACTACACGATATCTATCTGACGGTTTAAGAGTAACAACTAAACTTGGCCGAAGCGGAAATGTTTAACGATTTAAATATACTGAAACATGACAACCCAGTACCGAACTTGCTTTGCATTCTGTGTTTGATCGTCCGGGTAAACACTTTAGCGGTTGCCTACTTTTGTTTGTACCGCTTCCCCCTTCTTAATGAGTGCAAAAGTGTATACATTCATCTCGATGCTTTCGATTTCGCTAACATTTTACAAAATAGTGCCCTCTATTGTTTCTCTAATTTGGAGTCTCATCGGTCAGATCATTTGGCTCCCATACTTTCGTCAAAAACGTTGTACCAAGACCGACCATTTGTACATAATTTGACTCTATCCCTAAGGCGCTGCACTAACTGTAATCATCGCTACCGCTGAAAACTTCCTGAGGATTCGGCAACCGAATGGGTTTGCTCGTTGCGCACACACATAGAATTCTGTCACCCACGTCACCATACTTCGAATAGTCCCTATCACAACAACGTTAGCTTCCATGTCTGTAAGTCCAAACAGCCATTGAATCGTGCGATATGGTCTGCTGCGCGGAAGTCGCTAGTGTGTGTGAAATTGAGGAACGTAGATGATGAGGGTGGTTTGTGGTCGAGGCTGTCATTTGTAGAGTTACTTATGAATGAAATTGCTTTATCGTAAGCGCTCCACAAAAGTCAGTTTAGGTCACCCGAAAATATTCTTGCAGATGCACTCTCGTTGCATGAGACGCACTTCTGGGTACGTTATCAGCCAAGAGCTATTATTCCGACACCGAACGAAACGAAACGTCTCCTTTTATGTCCTTTTTCTCACCCTACACAGAAGGCCAGGTTTAGGACCTTGTGGAAAAAGAGAGCCATTCGTTATTGCGTTTCACAACGTAATTTTATCACCTAAATTGTTAATTGAAAACTATTCAAGATGACAATACGCGTCAGTCCATCGCAGGATAGCATTCCTAACACTTCAACTTCTTCCGTTGGAACTGCTATCAGTTTTTGATCTTTCAAGTAATTTTTTTCTAGGTTACTTCACATAAATGCTGCGATGAGCGAGGGCCTGACCTATTGTACCTTCTAGTCAGGTTCAAAACCGTGTTGATCGCATAGTGGGGAAAAAACTTACACCTGAAACGAACATAGAGTTAACACCATGTACAATCTGTTTTGAATAATTGGCTGCCGGCACCCATACAGGACATCACCGCTTTAAATGTTTTGCGTTTATTACAAAAGAACCATGGATGCATGGATTAACGAGAGACCTTTTTACAAAGATTCGATTGATCAGTTTAGTTGACTCGTCGCTCATCATTAGACGTTTTTTCTTTTTATCAACCCCATAATGCTGCCTCTGTTGAAAAGGTGTTCTGTCAAACTAAAAACTACAAAGATGAAGACACTTCTACTTCTGTGAGGATTTGCTCGTTCGTTTGCGATGGTTCAGCAAACTACGTGGGTTGTACGATTCGGTACTTGTTTAAAAGAATCAGAGAACATCATCCAGCGTGAATCGGGACAGATGAGAGGAAGCCACTCACGAGTATCGTTGTAGATCATCAAGCCGACAGCGATCATCATGTCAACATAGATCGATCGTTTAGTGTTATCTATCGGGTTCCACCGAACCGGTCAGAACTCGTTCAACAGCGAATTTTGGCCACTGCCGAGGCCATTGCCATTCAAGGATGTTATCCAACCTTGTGTGGACAGAAAAATTTTGTTCAATCGCTTCAACTGCCTTGGTCATTAGCTGACTCATCCGATCGATATGTAGGCAGGTAACACCGAATTGGCGTCCACAAACACAAAATTGAGATGGTGTGAATTTTGGACCAGTACCAAGTTTCGCATGTAACCGTTTTCAGTTTTATGTTCCTTTTATAACTAACAGCCTGTTGAGATTTTATCGAAAACATGTTTGCTACACTTCGTTGTTCTGTGACTTCTACTTGTGTTGAATTCGAACACTAATGCTCAGTTCTTGTTGCTGTTTATCGTGACCGAAGATTTTATAATTTGTGCGGAAACCTTTAATTTGGTGCTGTGTCTCTCATGAATCTGACGTACACCTTGCGACATATATGATGTGCTTACCTAATATTTTTCAGGTAATTTTACAACATTAAGTTACAAAATGTTTGCATGTAGTATCAGACCGACTGACCTTAATGGTGTCCTTAAACTGGAAACTTTTGAAAGCAAGTTTGCTTTTAACTACTAAACACTGCAGTTTTAAATTTGATTGTAGCATAGTTACTAATCCACACATATGACTATAATATTTTAAACTCTCAAACATGAAACATACGGGGTCTGACTTACCTTAACGCCGGAGAAGAATGAACGCATCCCGAGCAATTGTTATCTGGAAGAAAGCATTCTACGTCTTGTTGACCTTCCCTAAAAGTTTGAAAATGTCGGGTGGTTGAATGATCACCGGTGTTTCCCACAGACAAACCAAATGAACATACTTACAATGAGCACAACGTATAACGCTTAGTAACTAAAACACTGATCTGATTGTGGCCTTTAAACAAATGAACTTGTGTTTACGGGAAGTCATTAAGTGACCTCGGATGATAAATGTGCTGGTTGTAGTTTCTTGAGAGGTCTGTTTTTATGGTTGAATAGCAGTGGAAGACGTACCGAAGAACTTTATGTTATTGAAAAGAGCACCGTATCTGCCGACTGATAGTTAACGCAGTGTTTTCTGGTAATAAAGCATGCTTGCTTGAGGGGCTTACGTAAAAATCTTTGGTCGTACAGCCTGGTTTATCTTAAAAAGTAAATAAAATGCCCTGGAAAACAACCCAACGACAAACAACTGGTGGTGACTGAGGACTTATTGACAGCTAAAGGAGTGGTGGGCTGACCATATAGAATGCTGGGCAAAATTCCAGTTCTTCTGATGATACGTTTGAGGGATTTTAATGTTTTATTGAAGTCGCATATACCAGCAGAGATCATTTTTCAGTGAGATTGTATCCCGTGTTATATTTTCATCATTAGGTAAATGTCGCTTCTGCTTCACGGATCTTAGCCCTGGAGGCAAACCCGACCCATATTAGCGAGCCATTTAGTGAACGATTTGGTTTTTCTACGCCAGGTCATCTTCTATCCGAACGCCAGTCGGCTGTAGCATCGGCAAATAGTGCGTGGTATGCCAGACTATTAGCTTGTAACCTGTGTACTTGCTCTAATCATCTAAGTCTGTACAAAAAGTAAGTCGCCTGGTACCTGCTACATCATATACCCGCTTTTTAACCTCTTCGTTTATCACCCGTTTTTACCACCTGATGCGAACGATCTAACGCACGTGCGGAGTGACGGCTTGCGCATCTGGGTGATCTGTTGGGTTTAACTGGGTGGTGTGAGGATCACGTTCACAGAATCACCCATACATAGCAAACCAATGGGTAGCGTTCTGATGAACCGGTATTCTGGTTCTTTAGATTGGGTTTTTGAAGTGGTATTATTTCTTTTTGCGCGCAAACACATTGGGGGCTATTTTGACTTGCTGTTGTTTTACTGTGATTCTAATTGTACTCGATTCAATAGCATGTTAAATTTTAATATAACGTTTGTTTTAAAACGTAGAAAAACATTTCCTACGAACTTCCTGTAAAGGGGAACCTCTTTGAATGATCTTATTAACACCATCGTGGCTATTTTACTGATGTTTCTTAGGACCTTTTAAAAAAAAAGAGCACTTTTACTCTTCGTTCGATATTATTTTGAGTGTCATTATTTTTACTCTGATAATGGACATGTTGAGGTTAAAATGAATATGAATATAAATTTATGAGTATCTTTATTTCGTCGTAGCCCGAACAACCAACTAGCGGTACGACATTTCTCAACTGAGCAGTGTGCTGCTCGCATGATTATCGAACCAACTCTAAAGCGTAGCATGTATATTTCGGAGATCGAATATAGGCAACACCTGTAGCTAATTGGTTATCATGTGGAAATTGGAAAACCATTTTTTCATTAAGTACACTGACTGGTTTGTAATTAGCATTCTACTAAACAGTCTCGTCCATCCCGGCTAGAACCTGGCGTTTTCAAAAGCCGTGAATTCCCCGTTTCTCACATCCCAACTATATTCTTATCTAACCGGACTTCGGATTTGTTATCCTAATGTCAGATTCCAAACCACTTCAAGTGAACTGGCTCACTTTTTGTTTGGACTACATTCAGTCCACTTAGGCTTTTGTTTTACAATGGATTAAACTTCTTAGAAACGTTTGCCTCAAGGATTGTCCATTCAACTTTCTTTTCTAACAGACTTCACATTCTAGTGCTAGTAACTTCGCGTTGAAGAGGCATACACTTGAAATGTAATTAACGATCCTGTGCGTGATTGCTGTGGTGTTTCTGCATCAGCAATTTGAAGTCCCGTAAGCAATCGTCAATCACTGTGGTCGATTCGAAGTCCACATGATAATCTATTGCTACATAATGTTTATAGACCAAACTTAGTATTCCTCATATATATATACTACTAACCCCATTCAGAGCGGTATACCACGTGAGCGATGAAGTTACGATCAGTAATTTAATTTTGGATCAAGCGCACTAGAGTCTTCTCCACTGGCACCCGTAAATGAACAGTTGTCAAACATGCTTCTTCTTGCTAATGATTTCACTTACAGAGTATTTACAACATCTGTTCACTTCCACTGGTGACCTGTTTGTTCTGGCTAACTTAATCTGGCGCAAATGTAATATTATTTTCACTTGAACTCCCTTTTTATTGTGGGTGTGGGGGGAGAGTAACTGAACGTTGCTTGTTGTTAATCGCATAATTCTCTTGAGTATAATGAATTTCTTCCAACCCATGGTGAAAAGTGCGATTGGAATATAGTTCTTGTTTCATTGTATAACACTGCTGGCTTTGATTTAGTTCGACGTCGAACCCTGTCAGTAGATTTCGATTTGGCCCAGATAGCGAACTTGTCCACTGGACTTTATAAAATACTAAGTATCCTCGTTGTGACTATCGGGTACCTTTGATATTGTTTACAACTGTTTGTGACTGAATGTTCAGTCGCAACTAATTCGGTACATCTGATATGAGGTCATTGACGCAGAGACCGAAGTACAAAAGTCCATATCTCCGTCTTGATAATGGTATGTACTACCGATGAGGTTTGACTGCCTGAAAAATTCATCTGAGTGCAAAAGCTGCGATCATCTGTGAGTTTTACTGGAGTTACAACCACCAATTCCTCGAATGCTCATTTACTGAGTGGATTTCCCTATTTCGACGTTTTAGTTTATAATTCACACAGAATAACCCTGCTCTCCCGTCGACGTGACCAACTGATAACAATGTACGTTTTAAACAAATAAAGACAACAACAACCATTTGAGTAGTTGTAACTTGTGGGAACGTGCGTTGGAGTTAACACGACAGATTATAATTCTGCATTTTAAGTGCTGCTGACAATAAATTTGTGTGAACTTGTACGGATGCTTATTTTGTTGATTCGATTTAGTGCATGTAATCAACATAATTATCTTCTAGCCAATTCACTTCTCAGCCCGAATGCTGATGTGTACTACTGATGAGCCCATAATTGACCTTGAACCTTAGGGCGTGTCTCCCAGTCAGTTAACCATTGCGATATCTACTAGGCGAACAGAAAGAATTGACTTTTGGCACAACCAAACTCAAATAAATACCGAAGTCCATCAGTAGTAATAAGTATAACAGTGACAGTGTACTGGCCTCCTTGAACTAAAAGATTTCAAGAACCAAGTGATATGTAATAATGACTGTCTCAATGAGAAATATTCATTTGAAGCTCTAATTCAGTCGTCTAAGCAGCTGGCCGTAGGACACAATTATCATTGTTTGGCCAAAATTACGAAACACAGACAGAATATGCAATACATTATTTTCCTAATTAATCCGTATTTTGTCACATGTACCATTCAACTAATCACTTGCTCGATAACGGTGATAGAAACACTGATAAAATGTTATAATTTCGCGAATAAAAGATTTGTACAAGTGCTGTAACTTCTCATATTCACCAAACGGATAGCGAATCTCGCCAACATGTAATGAGCGCTGTCATGAGTGGATGTCATTTTAATGCCAACAACAGTAAGCCCTTGTTATCCATTCCTATGTCTAAACATCACTCCAGCACCATTGAGATCATTAAACAAAAAATGTAGACTTATACTCGTACACTTTTTGCTATTGGCGACTACTATAATTAAACTTGACTGACGAATACACTGTTGATTGAAAGTACACTCGGGTGATTGTCTTTTTGATGCACACCACTTATAATCAAGTGAAGGAACTATTGAAAAAATATTTTGTATAACTCATTCCCATCCTATACTCAGTATGGCTGAAGAAGATGAAGTGATCGATATTGACTTGAAAGATCCCGAAGTGGAGAAAGCTGCGTTAAAAATTCAAGCACATTTCAAAGGCTTCAAATGCAACAAAAAGTCTACAGCTACCAATCTCGTGTGTAGTTTATGTTTGTTGTTTGTTTTACTCACTGTTGTGCACCGTTGTCAAATTACGTTTTGCAAACTAACTTTGGATTGATGTGTAACTTGTTTCAGTTCTTCTAGTGTGAATGGACAAATTCACCTCGGAGTGGCAGTTTGCGCTTGTTACGGCCACTTCACTCAATGGTTGTTGCAATGTTTCATGTTACTTTCTCCTAAGCTAACACTCTCCTACCGGTTTCCTTCTTGCTTAGATTTATCAGGTAGTATAACCAAGATTCAACCCAACAATCCCTCGCGTTATAAGCCGAAACTCTGGACAAGTTGTGCGTGAGCTATGTTAAATCTCCGTCATATGTGATATTCCTGTAATTTGCGGTCAATCGATGAACTTTCGGCTTATAAGGTGAAATATTTCTCTGGTCAAATCTAAGTTACGCTATTCCTGCCGGATAGGTTCAAATATATATGAAACCGTCCGTAGAGTGTTTATCTAAAAGCGAACGGTACCACTGAGTCACTATTCTAATGAGATAACAAGAGTGGTGAACCGGCTACTTTCGCCTTTTGTAAATGCATATATCCGAAGACCATACTAATAATGGTGTCAACGAAAATTGCTTGCGTTCAGTCTATATAATATACGTGAGTTTATATGGTTTTAATCTTTGCCTTATTGCCTATTTTCTATGTACTACTTCCTAACTGTCGCCATTCCTTTCGTCATAGGCTGAAGCCGATCAGTCAGTGGTGATTGATCTACAAGTTTGCCAGATTTAACCTTGATCCAAGAACGGGCTGAAAGATTTGTTTAAACAATCAGTCCTAGTGACCATTAATGCAAGAGCTAGAACAACTGGGGAAATCAACTCAAATGACCTCCTATAAGTTCTTTGATCTAGTGAATAAGTGTCTGGACTATCATTCTTGCACTAAGTCATCGATCATAATTTTGGTTCCCCGACTAGGTTGAACCAACTGTTCTGCATTCCACTAGTGTACGCCGTGTCCAACTGATGCTTCTTATTTGCTGAGACTCCAGAGAAGTTCATGTGATTTGCGTCTTCTCATCGTTCTGTCCAAATAAACTACGTCAGTTTCCAACCTTGTTCACAACTTAGATGTAGAGATGACTTGTTTTTGTATTGGCAAGCTGCGTAGATATATGGGGTTAGGTGACAAGTTTAGTATTGATCAGCCCTATATCTTAAGCAAGTACTACCGTTCACATTCCCAACTGTTTCAAGTGTAGCTGCATGGACATGATTCATGTCTCGATTGCCCATATAATGAAGGTCTTTTGACATTCCTCACCAAGAACCATATGCAGTTGTTGACGGTAATCAATGAACACTTGCCGAAATGACTTTGCAGTGGTTTGGTCCACCACTTCAAATCCTTCTTGTGATCTTTTAGAAAATATTACAACTTTCCAGGGCAAACATTTGACTGCTTTGCGTTTTGTGACACAGAATCCTTGTCGACATGTTGATAGACATGTTGTGTCGAGTTGATCGCCTTTTATCACGGCACACCTATTAAGTGTAATTGGATTGCCTCGGTTAAAGACGCAACTGAACCTGACTAGTATCATATACAAACTGAGTTATGCATTATAACCGTACCAGGCTAACACATAAGGTGTGGATAACAACACGTTAAAAACGAAATCGCGTACCTTATCAATCTTCGAATATTGAACTCTAAGTCGGCAGTAGAACTTTAAGTATTCCTATGTATTTTTATATTGTCTTTGCTGAATCTCTTTCTGCACGTTCTGAAGACTTGACATTGAAGCTTAGTGACTTTTTGTTTCTACTCCTTACAATAAATTTTGTGATATCATTATAAGTTACAGTACCCACCGATCCCAGTTGAATATTTGGTGAAAACATGCTGCATTTTGTAACTGGATGTCAATCGTAAATGAAGAATGATCCGTTTGTGTGCACTGAATAAATGAAGGTCAGTTGCATAATGCTTTGAACAAGCTACTATAATCTGTTAGTTGTGAATCTGAACAGTATGTTTGAGTGAATTTTGGTAGTCTACTTTCAAGACTACTCTCTAACTGTTCATGCAAACAGTGATACTCAACACATGAACACTTGGCAAGTCCCATGGGTCGTTGAACTGCATGATCGATTTGAGTGAGCGCAGTTCTAGCAAATTTGTCATATTTGACTAGGTCAAGTGTGCACACTACAAGCTTGAATTCTGTTGGACCACCACAGATAGCTCTTGATGTCAACCTACTTAGTTCGTTAAACTGACATGCTAGGTTTCTCTGCAAATTAAGTTTTGAATGTGACACGCTTCAGTCAAACACTTGAACGTAGTTCTAATCTTAATTTGTGTTACTAATCCACCTGTCCAGCTGTGTTTTTTGAAAATCTGTTTATCTATCCCTGACTGAATTTTATTGACGACCTGTTGAATCTGCAAGTTGACGTGGCGGTTGATGGTCGAACAGCTTGCCTTATTCTATTGTTTTCCATACTAGTCAACTGAATGAGTTTAGCGCCCTGTCCTTGTCACGGTCCCCCGGTGTCCCCATGTTTTCACATCTGTTGTCTGTGTGCATGTAACTGACTAACTTCATCTATCACATGTTGTTTGTGTAACTTTTTGTTGTTGTTTTGTGTGGTTAAGTTTTCTTCTTCAGGTTAACCTAGGTGCCTTTGTATCTTTTCAGTCAAACCCTGACAGTTCTATAGTCGAAACGCCGGACAGTGTGAGTAAGTCCTGTTGATTCATGAATTTCCGGTGTAGATGAATTATTTGTCATAGGCTATGTGGATATCGAAATAGATGGAACAGTTTATTTTCTGTGTGCGATGATTACTCCCAGATCTTTTGTTCATTGTGTTATACTCTCGATTTTTGGTGTTCTATCTATTATTTGGCTCTTCAAAATAGGTTGTTTGTAGTCTCTCGTCTAAGCTTACATTACTTACAAGTTAACGCGAAATTATGACGATCCCTATTCTCATTGGTTCATTGCCAGCTTCCATGATACCATTCTTTTTCTCGCTAAAATGATAAGTTATTCTGCGAATATCAACTCGTGATACGTTGTTCTGAGAGTCATTGATTCGTAAAGCGGGCTAGTCTTTCCATGGCTTGCATTAGCAGGAGATAGCTTTCACGTTTGATGAATCGCCCAGCGTGACCGCCAACTCGGGCGGTTTATCCAGTGGGAACCAGTAATCTGAAAGTTTGTGTCCATTCTGATTATCGGGGTACGAAAAATTGTACCCCGACTTGAAACGCTGCAAGTTCTAGTTTCGAGCATTCTCTTATTGTCACCATCTGCTAAGCCTCAAGACTTGCGCAGTATTCTGCTAATTTGAAATTGTGTCTATAAAAAAAAGCACTATATGGTTGCAATTTCGAATTGTTTACGTTGTAACCGGTTGCACTGAAAATATATTGTGCTTGTTCAGCTTGTGTGGGTAAAGCTAAGTGGTATTGATAGAGCTTATTTATCACGTGCCAGACAAATGCTGCAGGACTTAGTCATACGCGCATTAACTTGGCCAACTACGTGATGATGATTCAACCGGCTTGTATTGTTTTAAGCATTAGCTGAGGAAAAGAAAAATGATATCAGAGGATGTGTGCCCAAAAGTGTTTAGCCAATTCGTCGGCAACATGAGAAGGCTAATTTAATTGTTCCGGTCTATCAGTCAGACAAACCCTCGTGGAAGCTGTTTAGACGGTTTGTGCGAAGGGTCCCAACCGCAACCCAACAGCTACAACACAATCATCAAAATCAATGTGAAGTGCAAGGAAATGAGATTAATTTCTCGTCGTTATCATTATCAACAAAAGCAGTAGCTCAATGGATGCCACTGCTGCCAAACAACTATGAACAGAAGAAAAATGAAAAGAACTATAATAAAAAACGATAAAATTAAATTGACGAAATGCCTTTATCTGAACTCACAGCTGATATCAAAGTGCACGTAACTTCTAAAGCGCTCGATTATGCTTTTGCTTCATAGAAAATTAGACCAAACAGCACAAATATGTGTGTCACTGGTAAATAACCCGATGAGTTGATGATTAAGAAAGCCTATGGAATGCGTGTTTCCATTTGGCAAAAAATTATAAAGTACACCATAAATAAATGTTTTTGTAGATTTTCACCAGTCAGTGTCCTTGAGATATCTCTGATAAAGGTCTTAAAATGTGGGTCATCTACGACAACCGACAATAAGTACTGCTGACAACCGTTCCGAATTTTATTAACATCATTGACAATAAATGAAGGCACTCAGCGTTTATTTGAATAACGATCTTGATCGACCAGTTTATCTACCTTGTTCTTACGATTTTGGGACTCCGAACGTTCTTTTTTTGTCTGCTCCATAACGCCGTCAGAATACTTTTCAGTGAGTTTTGAACCACCACACCGAATTATCTAAAAACACGTTCGAATAGTTCCAGGTCATTCGAGATAAAACTCATGTCCCAGTTGTCAAGATCACGGACTTACATATGTTCAGTTTGTACACTGGAGATTATCCACTAATCAGTCTACTGCTTAAAATCTAGTTTTTCAACTCGGTACATATCTTCATGGTAATTTTTTGCTTCGTGCTACCCTACCGATCAACACATGCAAACTAGTGTTCCGATAACACCCTTCGTTTTTATATCCGTCTTCTTCATTTTCAAGTTTTATATCCGTGTTTATCGATTCACACTATTTACTTTCCATTATCTCTGTAATGCTGTTCCTTTTGATCCGCAAAGTGTTTTCTATTCATCACTGAGTGTTCTTTCTGCTGTTCGCGCTCACTTAAACAGCATTACGTCGCTTTCAGTTTTTGTATACCGTGTTCATTGTCATGTCCAACAACCGACGCATATGTGATCTGCTCTCTCTAGTCATTTGTTACTATGAGCCCATGACGTTCAATAATTGCACTAACTTGCAAATGTAACCATTGAGATGCGCACGGAATGTCAACACACAAGAGATTCTATGTACCATTGTTGACCTCCATCATTCGTTGTAATCCACATCATTGCGAGTGATACGTCGACATTGGATGCTAACGCTTTGTTGCGTTATGACCATGCAACACAATGTTTGCGTGTATGAAACTAATTTAGGCATTTCAGTGTGCGACAACAAATAACTTGAAGGTAAAAGAAGTACCTAATGCGCAAATTCTCTATTCATATGCCTAATATCAAGACTTGTGAATAATACTCAGTCCCAAACAAGTGAATAAGTAATGGATGAAAACAAACCGGTATTTGTCTTCACTGCCTCGCTTCATTAATTCTGATCCGAACAAAACAATCATAATAGTGTGGATTTTGATCTCATAAGTTCATTTTTAAAGAAAAAGAATTAATTATTTAGAACTTGAATAAAACAACTTCACTAAGCCGGGCGGCAGATATTGTACGTATGCGACGTTCAGTACTCATCTCGCGAAAATAGTTCATAATTACTTGCCAACGTTCACTTTAACTGTTACACCACTGTACAAGTTAAAATGGTACACTGACCGACCACCTACCTGTGATTAGCAAGTAGCATGTTCTCTTTACTGCCTAGTCATCCAGTCAGTACTCTGTACTGTTTATCTTGGCCTTTTCCATTTGGTGTATCAGGCCCATTCTAGTGGAAATTATTCCAAAGCAACTGATCATCCAGTACTCGTTTAGTTTGATTAGGTGACGTATCACCTGACTTACGTTCTTACTGTAGATTTTTGGTCCAGCAATCCCGCCTGATTTCTTGACCGTTTATCATGTCCCGATTGGACGCGACGTGTTGTTTGTTGCGTTCAGGCGCATCAGTCGGCATACACCATCATTCGATCGTCCTGTCGTCGGTAGATATACCTGACCCCGTTAATTGGCTTGAATGCATGTCTGATGGAGTCAGTCATTCGTTCTAACTGTCATTACACTCGCTATTTTCACATATCCCCTTTAAATGTTCGTTTATCTACACAGCATCTTACGTCCTTTAGTTGCGTGATTGATAAAGACAGACGATTAGTTAGCATCCCCAGCATGCGGACCGAAAACCTGAACTTATGTTTTCCTGAAGAATGAGCAAGTTAATCTGCTTCATTCTCATCAGGCTCATGGTTGCACATGAAGGAACGTAAACTCTGATATAAAAAACCATAGGACAAATTCCTTTTGTCACTCCAAGTAATCGCGTTTCATTGGTACAAAGAGATATTTTGCTCACAGTTTCTCTGTGCATACAGTACTTTCACATCATCAAAATGCTTCTGTCCTAACTGGTGATCCGAAACAATGAAGATTATTCTACCCTAGGTTACATTGGTGTTCTACTTCGTTATCTGTACTCTAGTGGCTTTCCGGGTATACTCTTCCGTCACCAAGCTCCATAACCTCGTTACTCAAAGCTGGCTCTTCCCAACCACTGCGGCCCTCAAGACGACTTTTTATTTTGAGGATGCAATGCACATCTTAAACTGCTTGGTAAACATTTTTCCATCGTTTCAAAATTGGTCCCGGCTGTCTCTTACTTGAATGGAATATCGTTAGCCCTGTTATTGAACACGATAAAAACATGTGTACTACACGATAAGCACTGAGGCATTTGTGCTGGTGACATCAACAACAGTTGGTTTGTTTGTTATACGGGGAACCTATGAATTATATTTACAAATATCTCTAACCTGCAGTATCAAATTTGTGCCCATCATGCTTGACTCCATCTATTTGCCAAAAATTTGGGTCACATTGGTCGTCACCTGTTAGATGTTCCAGCCTGAAACCGACGAAATCTGTACTACATGTATTTTCTTCCGTTTCGTACACTACGAAACTGTTACTAAAGTAGTCATAGTTCGGGGTTTAGTGCAAACGTTTGATTAGCAGTCAGGGTGGATGTGCGGATAAAATCAGTCAGTTTCACACAGAACGCGCAAAGGCTGAACGAATTTCACACAGATAAAGTTGAATAGCAAATACAGTCATTTTTCCCGTGATTATTTTGAACAACATCTCTGTTTTCCGTACCCAAACTTTTATACTTTCAGGATCTTCCTTGATCGCATCTTTAAAAAGTTAGATTCTATATAACATTCGTTGCAAATAATAAGTGGATTAATTTGATTAGCTCGTTGTTTGATAGTAAGTTGTTTGAAACATCATAACTTTGAGAAGTTACGTCAATACAATAAATGATCAACTGACAGAACGTGATTCAGAATGGAAGAAACTTTGTGCGACAAGATCGCGTGATAAATGTCAATTTCTTTGATAGAAATTTGTAGAGTAGAGGGGATGCAGTAAACCTGAGTGGTCATTGTTATATCGTTACTTAGTAGCTGAAAAATTGATCTCTGGTCATCTGACTGCTACACTCTATACGAAGACAGGTTTCTCACATTGTGGTAAACTGACGAGTGCGAACTTTACAGATAATGTTGCGTAAGTACTTTTGTTCAGCGAGAACATGCAACTTGGGTTTAGTGAATTGATTGACCGGGCTGATCTGTGTAGGGAGCAGTGTGTTTCGAACCTTCAACGTAATAATCCTGCTACTGAACTGAGTCATATCCGGCGTACACCCTCTCCTTGGAGACAGTGAATTGTTTCACTTACCCGTAATACAACAACTCGTAACACTGAATTGTTGCTGAGGCATGATTATTGAGAGTACTGAAAGCTATGGTCGTATTCGAGAGCTCGCCTCTAGAGAGCTCCCGAAATGATTGAGCGAGCTGAACACTATTCATACAAAGTTGTGGTTGAGCGTCTGGACTTGATTATTTGGTCATGCCTATCGTGAGGTTGCTGACGTTGTGTTTAACACTATTTTCACAAATACGAAGGTTAGAGTGCAAACTCCGATCCGGACAGAAATATACACCACTGATGAGCTCTAGTGTTTCCTTTCGAAGTGGGCTAGCCGAGACGCTCATCTGAATGAGAAGGCTGCGATTGAGTGTGGGTAGTGTTCAATTTTGAAATAATTCCCGAATATTTTTGGGGAGCAGAGTTTATGGTGCTTAAGTGCTACGTATTTTGTCCCATGGCTAGGAAAATTGACTATCTAACAGCAGGGATATCAAATCGAGTTAAGAAATTGTTGTGCACCCCGAGAGGTGGAAACTAAGCATTTTGCGAAACGGAAAATTCGACGGACAGTATATTTAATATAGTTGCTTCAAACATAGAGTCAATTCATTTTCAAAATTGTCTGGGTTAATAACATACCTTGTTAAGTAAGGGATAACGGAACAACCGCATGCACGTGTACAGGCATGTTCCGACTTAAAATTTAAGAACGTGACTACACGTTCAGAAAGATCAAAATGAATGAT
>LUCH01000512.1:61804-76461 GCA_013368495.1 Paragonimus heterotremus
CAGGCGATTTGTATGTTTTAAAATGTTGAAACACGGTAGATTCACTAAGACTATAATTTGGAATGTCGTTGTACTTAGATAATTGCCTTGTGTGTGTATAAAGGTGTCCAAAGTCTTTGATTATAAGTCCACGAAAACAGCTGGAAGACAATACAACCAATGGGAGACTGTGTGTATTCTCAGAACGAAGAACACGAGTATATGAAGTTCAAAACGGTTAGACCTGAAACGCGAAACTTGAGTCTTCTTACTCTAGTAAAAAATATTGTTAACATGAAGGGACCACGTCAGTTTGTGACCCAACGTGACTTCTAACCAAATAACTGATTGAAGCTTGGGGAAAAAACTCGTTCTTAACTTGTATCTGAGGTCAGCTGACAAAAACCTGTAGGTAGTTTGTTTCTCTGAACAGAGAAGAGGAAACACCAATAAATCAGGATGTATTGAATCATAAGAAGAGTGCCTAACATCAAATAGCCAGTCTGGTAAGTTAATTCTGCCGTGCCATAAAGGAGGATATTCCCGAGTCTTGGACGTCAAAAACGTCATCGTCTGCATATCTAACAGAAATACGATTTTGGGAGTGAGCATGGAGCCCACGTTAATGGAAAAGAAATGAAGAAACAACTTTCCTTCAGAAAGTAACGGAATTCCTGACTTAAGAGGCAGATATTCAAAAAGTTTGGCTGAGAAACTGAAACCGAATTGAAAAACAATCGTTAAATAACATTATGAGGGACGGTTGAACATCTTAATCTGAAACGTTAAACATTCCGGCAAACCCTCGGAAGTATTTAACGCCACGGATGGGTATCAAGTTGAACAACGTTTGAAAGTCTTTTTTGATACTGATGTGCACCAGAAGTCACTCAGCGATCAACAGTCCTTCTCCGTATGATGCACTCAAAACGTTCAGTCAGATTTTCAGCGCACTGTTTGAACATCTGGCATTCTGTCTGGCCTTGTTTTGCCAGCTTTATGATGTATCTTTTCATTAGATACAGTTGTTTATGTGTGTTCAATAAGAGCAGAACTACCAGCTAAAGAAAACGATTCAAATGCTAAATATGAGGGACTGTATTTCTGACATTCTTGATTGCAGTTATCAGTGTTATAATCGTGCATTAGAAAGACGGATTGCGTGTACGATGCAAGTGTGCCTATTGAGGGATACATCGTACACTAGACTAGTTAGTCAAATAATAAAGCCTACTATCTGTTTTGCTTGAAACATTTACTCCGTATGTTATTTGGGCGTTCTGTCCATCAAAAAGTATAAATGCAGCCCACCAACGGTAGTAGTAAGCCACGAAATAGTCCACATTGACCCAGACTATTGCTTTGAGTAACGTTTTTGTCAATCTCGTGACAATTTCGCGTTGTTACTTTGGGGCTGCCTATCACCGTACAAACTTGTGGTGGCACCGAAATGTTTTTTAGTGCTTCTGGTTATCTGCATCTTTTTCATTGTTTCCAGTATCCTAGTGTTATATGACCTCGATCTCAATGCGCCAAAGAGGCTGCTCGAGCTATCTGATTGAATTTAAGGAGCTTAGTTACGTAGTTGTGTGTTTTTAGGTCTGTTGTTTTAGGAAGGCCTTCACCCATACGTTCACTGGTCTTATTACTGCATTATTTACTTTGGATACAGTATATGTGGGCGAAGCCGCTCGCACTGCAATGGAAGTCACTATTGACACCCTATGTGTGTCAGCCACCTTTGACTAAGTCATTGTGGCGGAGTAAACCGAGCACATACGTCGCCAGTCATGTATGACCGTACGTATGTAAGTATGAATGTGTGTCTATGTGTATTCGTGTCCGTTAAGGTTAATTCTCTCTATAACTATTCTCAGTGATTGAAAGTTACAGATCGGATTAAGTTGCAAATGCTTAGGCACACCTCATTCTAGGTTAGATAGTTTTACAGAAATTGTTAGTGATGTGTTAATCGATTCTGACAGAAGGACAGACAACATTGGAATGAGCGAGAAAAGCTAGCGACAAACAATTAGGTGACCGGATAACACTACTTAAACACGACGGTCTATTTGACATCCAGAACGCCCCTCTGCCGAAGACATAAATACCATGTTAGATAAGGTAAGTGAGCGGGTTGGTTTGTATGGAATGCGCTTCGCATCTTCAAAGTGCAGTGTTGCTTCAAGACTGATATATTCCCACTCCTACTTTCTTCATTTCAGGTAATCTACTTGAGACTGTGAACAGTTCCACATACTTGGGTAGCACTATCTTGTCAGCTTGTAACATTGCTAATGAGATATCAGCGGGGACAGCAAAGGCACGAGTTGCGTTTGCCAAACTGCGTCATCTGTGGTCGCTATAATGATGATGATGACGATGATACTTCCAGTATGCGGAAGTAAATAACAACTGAGTATCGTTTTGCCGAAACGATTTGGAAAGGCATGCTGTTTGAAATATTGATTTGTTTCTTTGAACATGTCCGTCGAACCCGTATCTAAAGTTACCAGTGTATTACTACGCATGCGTGATGTGTGCAAATCAAACGGATCACTTGATATTGCAGGTTTACCATGTTACCTCTGACATATGAGTCTTGATGGGCGAACGCGGTTGTTGTAACATGTTTGTGTTTCTATGGGTCTGAATCTGATTATTAACAAAGTTTACTGCATTATACTCTGCCAGTATGCGGTCATTCGATATCGTTTATCATTTTCCACTGATTGAATCGCAAGTCTGCATTATGCATCCTCAAACTCACACCTTAATCGTTTGATTCACCCGAACATGTTGGTATCCAAAACTTCTAGAACGTCATGCTGTGTTATTTAGCGCGGGTAGCAACATCCGAAATCTTGTCACATCTACCATATTACTGCTGTACTATTGTTCAATAAAGTAAAGTATTCTTTTTATGCATCGATATAACCATCCTTTGGTTTTGCCCTCTTCTTTCAGCCAAACCTAATGCTATTTGAACAAATGCGATGCTTCTATGTGATCAGTAAGTTTTGTTGCAATTTATGTCGTGTTTGGGGAAACCTAACCTTCCAATTAATTTGTTTGCCAAGTGAATTGTTTTCCTGAGTTTTCTACTTCCTCAACCAGATTTTCTGAGTGCTTTTTCTGAGTTTTGTTGAGCAATCACCTAATCCCAAGATTAATTTGATTGCTGTGCTGAATATATATCATACACTAGATTTCATGACATTGCTCATGAAGCAATGAACAGAGGTGAATGGTTAGTTTTTATTCTCATGAATAGTAGGGAAACTCACTCATAAAATTCTCTCTTCCCAATTTAGACGAAACTGATAGATATGCACGCAGCTAACAGTTTTCTAAATAACTACCGATGAACAGTTCGCTTAATCCTGTACAGTTAATCTACTTAATTAGGAGGTATTCTGATAGATCTTCCTATTTTTCTATTCCGGATCTAGTTTCTACCAACACGTTTTGGAAACCCATACAGGCCAATAGACATTTAATCGTTCCAATTTTGTCAAAGTTAAAAACATTTGTTCAAGATAATACAATTTGTTTCACAGTCAAACAAAGAAGGGATTTTTCGAACACTATTAGCTAGTGTAACGAGAGATAAATAGGTTACAACCTGAGTCAAAGCTGGTACAAAACTTGCAGTTTTCTTCCACATTCATTCGTTACTTCAGATTTGTGACTCATTGTTAAGTCAAGTCAAACTAATGGGATCCACTAAGTGAACCGTTGAAAATAAGACAAACAAGCAACCAGCGTTATACAAAGTTTCTCGATCAATTACGAAAAAAGGTTGAACATTTTTACTACCTGCCATTAACGTTCAGTCCCTTGTAATGTGTTAGAAATTTAGTTTAGTTTGATAATTCCCTTTTTCACGGCCACTTTTTAAAATGCATTCTGGCAGTTGTTTTCTGTGTCATTTTTTGCCCGCTTAACCAAAGAGCAGTTCAAATTTGTCAGGTAGTATTCTCCGTCAGATTTCAAAAATATGGACAACTATAGCGGTGGCGGACGGTGGGTAACTGACCTTGAGGTTAATTTTAATCAGGTTGTTGACCTTCACACTCATTCCTTCGTTCATTTATTTACTCACCCATCTACAACGGTCGTGAACTTTGCCAGATAATAGTGTGGCTTGAACCGCCGCTGATCATAACAATAGCGTGGGGGTAATCTGGAGGGAAAAACCTTACTACAAGGCATAAGTACGCTCAACTTCGTCACAGTTACGCAATGAATGATCAGAAACCAAAAGAGTTTAGGGCACCTTACAGAACTACTCTTCTCATCTACCTTGTTTATTCTTTCATTTATGTGAAAACGATCAACAAAGAACAATGGACATGAAACTCACGTCTCTACATTTCACACCAACGATTTCAGTTCTGATGGTTTTGCGAACTTTTGCGTAATTCTGTAACCAGATATCAGCTAACAACCTAGATTAAACTTATCTTGCCATGCAACGTGGTGTGTTAGTCACATGTAACATGAAATACATTACCTAGATCAGTAAAATATGTTGCGAGTCATCGCAAACTTAAAAGTGACATTTTTAATAGGTTTTATTGTCCAAAACGTCATACAGACTGACTTTGCGAAAAAAATACAAAGCGGTGATAGAACGGTGCATGGTTAAATGGTTTGCTCGAAAAACTTCTATTGGTACTGGAGGTGAAGCTCTTTTTCCAACAAAAATTATTCTAAGCCACATGAAGTGACTGGTTCCATTAGTACTTGTATGAAGAAATGTTGGTTCGATGTGGTTCATTAAGTTCATTAGCGAGAATGTCTATTTTTCCAGAAATTTCGTCATGAACTTTAAATAAATTGTTTTTTGTTGACAAAATTAAAAAGCGAATTCTTATTCGTCAACTTCCCGGATCAATCTGATGGCACACATTACGATATGAATTTACTTCACGGAAACATCAGAAACCAACTTTTAGTTGCCATCATAATAAAAACAGTAGCTTAGTTTTATTCAACTCTACGTAAAAAGATTGACAGTCCTCTGTTTCTTGAGTGGTTGGTGCTCATTGTTGACCAACTCAGCGTGTTTGAAAGACCGGCGCGTTCATTTTCAAATAGGTGGTACTTATGATTTGCTTGCCGCTCACAGAGACCGTAAGTGATTACGAACTTCTAACGTTTTGGCATGTGATCGATAAATTTCATGAGATGGAGGACACAACTTTTCGTTTTCAATGAGTATCACTCAATCGACTATGATTTCAAGTATTTTTCTGTTCTATTGAACGCAGTTTTTCCGAAATTGTAGGAAATGTTATTTGTATGTAACCTTAATTGTGTTGTCCCTCATTGTTTGGTTACTGGGAGTTTCAATTACAATCTAACTTAGTCTGTGCGTTTCCGTACAAAACGCTGTCTTCACTTCTACCCGGACCACACCACTACAGTTGATGAAAATGTCCAAAATGAATTCTCGTAGGAATTTGTGCCTTCTGACCACCCTGTTTAAAAAACGCTCTGCCCCATTTAAATCTGGTAAATTTTATCTATGGTTTAACAACCCACGGAATGGAAAATGAATCTAACTAGTAGTCATATTTTATGGCCCTATCTACCATTTGATTCTTTTTTTTTCTAATGGGCATTCTATTTAACCTGATTTACTGCCGACTTCATCTATTTTGAGTGAGATTGTTGATTTGAAATAGTAACCACGCACAAAAAAGAAAGCAGGACTAACTTGTACTCACACTATGGGATTCAGATAGTAACATCGAGACCAGTGAGAATTTGGTATAACCACTCCATATGTGTGGAAAGAAAAGTGTTAAGTTGTTGTTTTATGAGAACTAATGGGTGATTTAACCATTACCCCACTTAAAACCCAGTCCATGGACGTTCGACTAGTATACAGAATTGTTGTTTATAAGTTCCCGTTATATTCTAACTGACCGTTTGATGTGCAGCGCATCTCGAAAGATTGTCATTTGCGCTCTGTTACGATGCCGTCACCACTAAACCGTTGTTATTCCAACTTCGAATCGGATAAAGTGATATGGTTTTACCACATGTGTACAGTATGTGATAACTCACAACCATAAATTGGCCACTGGTTAGTCAATGCAACATATTTTTGCACGCTCAGCGCATTGTGAGCACTCAGGCTGTGAAACAATGTTGTGCTTCGGTTTGGCGGATTTCTTGCGGGGAGGAGATTCAACATTGGGGAGTGAAGTGCATGTTTCTTGTTAAGGTTAGGGAGATGTTTGTTCACTGCAAAATGTTGTCGTTCTTGCGTACACAGTTATTGCTGTTTTTCTTTGTTAAGTGTTTTTTTTACATAGTAAGCTCTGTGTTTCAATTCGCACAAAAGAAATTTACATCCACCTTAAGCAAATTATGATTCTGTCACTGCGAATCGTTTCACAGAGTGGTAACCAGCATCTTTCGCAATATTATTGTGTCATAGCAACATGTAACCTATTTCTCACAAGAAGGTTGTTTATCTCACTGTGAAAAAAGTTCGAAGTGAGGACAGTCGTTGTATTTCTATAGAAATAAATTTAAAAAAACGTATGACACGAAAGCACATCAACGCGACTTAACCTACTATGTTTCCGTCCTTCTTTTGCAGTTTAACAACGACAAAATCATCTTATTTACCCCCCTTCTTCTCTTTTCTGTAGCTCCGAATTGTTCGCAATCTTTAGAGTGTTTATTTTCTTGTCGTCGTCTTTCTGCACTATTGATGTCGATTTCTCGTTCTGACTCTCAACTCTTGATTGTCATCTGATCACTCCGCTGTAACTTTTACTACCGTGACGTGTTTTTTGTTGATCAAACGGAATGGACTATTTGACCGTATTCGTATTCTCAAAATAAACTTTATGCAACTTCCATTTTGCTACACTTGAGACTTTTTTTTTTCTTTACACAACTTGGTAATTGAAGGAGGAACTAATTGTGATAACTTTGAGCCAAGACTGAACACGAAGCAGTGACAGAAACAGCATGCGGGGATGCGTTAGCTGATTCAGTTTGTTGACATTTTTTGAGTTATTGTGTAACCAGTTGAACGTTACACCTCTTGAGAAATTGGTGACTTTGATCCGCGTACTGTGTTGGTGGTTTTGTGTTCGAGCAATAAACTGGAGTCATGGAATATTGTTCATCCAAGTTAGGCGTCGCTTAGGTTATAGGCTTAGCTGTTCAGACGAGAGATTAAATTGTGGCGATTAGCCCAGGTGAGTTAACTGACTTTATAGTTATAAAAACAGGTAACTATTTCAGAGAAGTGAGTTCGAACAAAATAGTTTGGATTTGATTATTATCGATACTGTCTTCTTTCCCAGACAATTGTAAGGATTTTATTGATATACACGTCCTCTGAGTTTCTCGTAGCTTAATTATGTTTCCACTTCTTTACATGAGACAAGCTTCTGTAAAGCGAGCCAGTCCTTCTAACCTGATTAACCTACGCTGATTTTCAAAATGATTTCTATCGGTCGATTGCTTAGCAAACAGTGATAATCGGCTGTAGAGCGATGATGACTCTACATTTAGGGCAAGCATTTAAACAGGTTATCATTAAGTAAACAACAGCCCAGTAAAAGTGGAATGTTCATTATGTAATTCGACTGAAAAGTGTTCAGTCCAGTTTTTGACGAGTAAATTGATCAAAGTTTGCTAGTTTAAAGTAAGATGTCGGGGTAATTTACAGAGTAGGTTGTTTGCTATCACTGTGGTCATAACATACATATAACGTTCATCAGATTCTCTTGTTTGTACAATATAGACCTTACGGGACGGACTTTGATCATTCCACTAATAGATGAACTCACCTTTCCAAGGGGCTTGTTGTTTTTCGTTGTTGTTCAGAAAATACTTGAAAGTGCTTGTTTGTCGACAGCTATATGATCGCCATCTATCGCTCGCTCCAAAACGGCACTGTTTTTGAGTTTGACAATGTCTTTACTGAACATGCCTGAGTAATGTTCAACGATGTTTTTCGACAATTTTTTTGTTACATGTCCGATGTAGCCGGTATAACAAAAGTACGCCACACGGTCCATCCTAACGAGTTTAGCTTTTGCAACAGTGAACTGTGACACACTGTTGCTGAAGTTAACCAAAGAGAAGAACGTCTTTTTCACGGTGCGCGACAAGTGTTTCCTTATTGCCTTTAGTTATTCGTCTACTTTGAAGGAAATTTTGAGAACTTGTTTGGCTACTGTTTATCCGAGTTTTTGACCAAATGACTCCGTCATCACCGTCCGAGAATCTATTGATTTTCATTTCTGATTTATTTACTGCTACCGAGCCCGATATTTCCGGTCTTTCCATTTATTTAAGCGCCAGAATCCAAATATCGAGGGAAT
This sequence comes from Paragonimus heterotremus, assembly GCA_013368495.1. Classification (NCBI taxonomy): domain Eukaryota; kingdom Metazoa; phylum Platyhelminthes; class Trematoda; order Plagiorchiida; family Troglotrematidae; genus Paragonimus; species Paragonimus heterotremus. Next base: position 70,147 of record LUCH01000512.1, read on the forward strand.
TTTTGTAACATGTTTCTTAACATATCGGTTGGAGTAAAACTGTGAAAAGCTTGTAAAACTTGACGATTGTGGAAGGAAAACGAGAATCAGTGGATGCTGAGGTATTTAACCACTATACAGAACATCTAACACTGGGATCTTCAAAATTTGACAGATGGCAGAGGTCACTGTGTGTATGTACACATCATTCCTTATCGGACGGCATCAAACGGGTGCAAATTTTGCAATTTAAATGCTGATAACTGTTTGTTCGAGACATGGCAAGGATGACAGGAATGGTAGACATGATTGAACAAGATAGAAGCAGAATTTTGAAGAAACATCACATTTGAAGTAGGAGCATTTTGTCATGTATCTGTCGCACCTTACCAAGAAGTGATCAGCTAGCAGTGTCAGTAAAAGTCGTATACTACTCCAAAGTCTGCTGAAGTTTGTGCTATACTCAAAATAACACTCTAAGTGTACGTATCAAATGTAAATTATGAAACGCTTAGATGCAGTAGATATCCCACCGTTATCTGTTGAACGCCGAGAGACTTGTAGGCCATTTGGATTTTAAAAGTCGAATCAAATCGAATTTGATACTACAGTAGTGTTGATGATGCAAAGAAAAAGTGAACGTTGCAACTAATCTCATTCAGTCGTGTTAACAAGGAATATAACAACAGTAAGCTTCAGTCGGTTGAAGTTAGCAACCACATAGAGAGCCGGAAGCTCAATGTGTATCGTCATTGCATGAAAATCGGATAAAGCAAACAATTCGAGTTTGCCAGCATACTTTTCGACTATCTTTTATTTTTCATTGTTTCAGAAGTAAGTTTCCGGTCCTTCACGCTTTGTTGCAAACACAAATTGAGTTCTTACAAACCAAACAAAAAAGCAAATGAACCGTAAAGGCTAGCAAATTAAGGTATTCATGTAGAGCAAATTTGTCAGTGTCATTTTTGTGAAAAATAGAAAGATTCAATTAAGAGGTGTTTAGTAATCTTTTAGTTTGATTATGCCGTTGATTTGAACATTTTAATCTTGAGCATTTTTGAATTGGATAAAGTGAAATTCTCAACCCTTTCGATAAAAGCACTACAATAATCTGAATAGGAGGTATATGGGACTGCGACAGCTGTGAGCATTTTTGGATGACACTAAACTTATATCATCCCGCTTATATAAAATTGCCCACTCACTAACCTCATTAATGTTATATATATATATATATCTTGTTGTTTGGAACTGAAAAATCAATACTGCATGCTATGTTCAAATTTTTAAAAGGAACCAAAGCCCAACAAGTCACTCGGATTATCTCTCAACAAACCAATGACGTCTTAGAGTTCAACTTGAAGATTAGTTTTAGCCATGCGATCATCGATAGAGTTAACAGGATAGTCTTTGTGTCTCACCTCGAGGCTATGGGTCAAGCTGATCACAGCTCACAAGCGACGGTTGACGAATATTGAGATGCAGTGATTCAGTCATGCTCATTGTGAGGTCAATGACGTGACGGTCAATGTGATTAGCTCATGAAAACATGATCTGAGTTCTAATCCAACCTTGACAAGGACATGCGCTGCTGCCGATCTTTACCCAGAGCTAAACTCGAGCCTACTACTTCTTTTCGAAGGTGGCTGGTCAAAAAGTCGATGGAAATGCGACAGCTTCGGTCATTTTTGATTGGTGGCCAGATATTTTCAATAGAATCTTCACATGCCAGTAATTATACTTACTTCCGAAGAGTTTATTTTGAGCGTCTCCAACAGCTTACATTTAAATTTGCAAATGGCATAGAGCGCAGTCCCAACCAATCGAGGCGGAGATAGAATGAAAAATTTGACCAACGTTTAAATCCTCCATAATCTTTTCTTAAACGAATATTGTATATACAGCTTTTGGTTGTCCCTAGAGTTCAAAATATGTTTTTTATAGCATCCATAGTTTCCAGGATGTTTCAATACTGATGCGCTTCTAAGGTCGATCATATATGTTGACACCTTTTTAAATTTGGATAGTTTTTTGTCAACCTCTTACTTTATCGGTGTCCCTCACGTTGCTCGGAGAATTTAACTTGAACTTGACTGTGGAGTTATAAACTATCAGTTACATTTAAAAGGATGGTTAGAGTCTTGTTTCGAAATGACCGGACAAAATGTGCTTTACCTACAAGTCAATGTTGCCGAGCGTTTGAACGTAATAATTCATCATATCTAGTATGAGATTAATAATGTAATGACTCTTATGCTTGCCTCATGAAACTGTGGATCGGAATTTACATCCTGGTTCCGCCAAAGGTCCAGCATGGTATAATTGTAATTTCTTGATGACCTTCTGGTTGAAAAAATGAAATGCCCCTAAAACAACCTAAGACGCTTACTATGTTCTGATTCAAAATATCTCGTACTAGCGGCAGCAGCAATACGCAGCGTCCACCTTCTTTGAACGAACAATTTGCATACACTAGAGGCTCGGAAGACCACCTACACGAGTTGAACTAATAAACCGGAGAATCGAGAAACAGAAACTTCTAACCAAATACTAAATATAGTAAATTTACGAACAATCTGTTAACTTGCTGAGATATGCTAACACTTTCCCGTATAAATTGTCAAACACTCACCGGAGACTACCAGGAAGCGGAAAATACATTCTTCCTAGTAAATAATGAAAAAAACAACAGGATAAGGAAATGCTTCAGAGCCCACTGGTTTCCACTGTCGTGACCAGTCACGCTAGAAGTAATCATAAATGTTGAAAAATGGACCGAGGTAGTCCACTTGCACCTGTGCCCAAAGAGCGATCTAGCATTGTGTTCCCAATAAAGAAGTACTGTTTCCAGGATAGCATACTTGTAGCCCAATTGTTTCACACATATTCTAATGATATTATAACAAAGATTAAAGCTACATTATTTCTTAGTTGTCCACTAGGTTCCTTCCCTTCTTTGCCTCATCTGTTTGTAATAATAGTTCACATTAGGATACCGCCACAAAGACAAACTGGCCGCTGTCGCAAATCAGTTAGCAACCGTTCACCAAGATTTCCGTGTTCACGGTCGGATGAACTTTAGCGCTGAAAATTTTCAGCCTGTCAGAACAGTAGGTTTTGAGTTTGTCGGTGAACCACTAGTCTCACCATAAACGTGGTTCTCCGGAGCCAGGCTTTTGAGTCCATGAGGTCGTGTGATCTATAAAATGAATAATGAAAACACCATTTATAAACGCTCGTCATGTTGTAGTATACCTTTTTTCAGGGTTGTCAATATGCTATGCAAAATCTACATTCTTGTAGTTAAAATGAAACGATTCTAGGTGAAGGGTTTTTTCTCCTCTGTTCTCCCAATAGTGGCTGATCTCTCAAGCTTTTGTAGCTATATTATATTGCAGAACAGGATTTCAAGTTCAACTTTACTCGTAACCTATGCCGTTTTGGCTTGCTATTCCAGTCGCTGTCAACTTGATTTTCTTGTGTTCGAATGCGCTCATAAAAAGCTGATTTATCACAAGTTCTCTAATCGATTACTGGTCAAAATGAAGAAACTGAAGTCCCTTCATCTCTTCAGACAAAATAGAGAGAAGACATATCACAGGGTGTTAACGTTTCGGTTCAGTCTCATCAACCGATCTGTAAGCCGATAAATCTGTTATTTTTTATACGTAATTTGCCACTTCGGTTGCAGGTACAATGGTGTCTACATGTGCAGAACAGGTAGACACTCGTATCGACATATAGCGGGGTAGATTTCTAAATGGTCGTTTAGTGCAGTGTTAAAAAGGATCCATTGACTGTAATGAATTAGAAGATTCCTGCTTTACTGATCACCAAAACTATCCTAACAACCAGTCATCCACTTGACTCAGTCACGTCGTTCACGATAGGGTTTTGTAATTATAACCGGATACTGCTAGCGACTAGTGAAACCATGCTAAACAAACGGCACTGATCGATTTTACGCACACCGAAGACTGACACAAGTAATCTTTTTGTAATGAAAATGACCACATCATTAATATATGAAAGATTTCCGGTGTTTGGTTCATCTATTCACTTGTTGCTACTGTGTGTGAGTTTTATAATCTTCGTTAGTTTCAAAGCAGCATCTGGTAGGCGTAGGTCGAAATGTTAAAATAAGTCATTTTCTTATTGATCAGACGTCGATTTTCCTCCTCTCATTTACAGTCCTTTCAACAGGTGCAGCGGTTCATCTGAATTACAGATTGAGAAGATTATAAATGTAGCTCGCATGCTAATGTAACAGTTAAACACATTTAGCGCATGCTATATGATGGAAATGATATTGACGAAAAGAAACGAGTGAAATGCTGGTGACGAACTGAAACTCGTGTGTTAATTCACTATTTCATTTTGTTTCTTCATTACATATAATGTATTACATTCTTTTATTACATAATTCTTAAGTGGATTAGGAAAAACATTTGTCAAGCAAAACAAAACACTTTTATTCAAGTTCATATGATAAGATGAATACGATTGGTGCTCATGTAGCATCTAGACGAATGACTGCAGTGTTGTGATCACTGATGAGTAGCAGTGGATTTTGGATTTTTCATGCAGATTGGGCACCACACAAAATTAATCACAGCTATCGCACTCCCATAGACTCTGCAGTCTTTTAGAGTTAACAGCACAATTACTGTATCCCCTCTGGCGGCCATCGGTCAACCTGATCATCACTTATAAGTGGAAGTGACTGAGCATTCACGTATGATAATTTGGTCGTGTCTGGTGTGAGGTCAGTGATACAGCCGTCAACACGGTTATTTCATGAAAGTGTGGCCGGAATTCCTGTTTCGGTCGTGGTGAGGATATGCACTACTGACGGGTTGCTCTAATGAGAGCGAAACTCGAGTCTAGTGCTTGCTTTCAAAAGGATCTTGCTGGAAATTCCATGGGAATGCGACGGCTGCGATCAGTTTTGGGTGGTGTTCAATCTATATGAAAGTAATTGTGATTGTCATGTCTGAAAGGCGGAGCTACGGATACCTCGTTATAAGCCGTTCACATGAAAATAATTATCGTCACAATCAGAGCAATCCTTCTGAGCAAGTTGAGGACAATGTTGAAAACGGTTTTCAATAGCTACAAACAGTAGGGATATCTACCAGTTACTTTCTTCGGGCTACAAGAAGGAGAGTTAAGTGCAAGGTCGCTGAGCTGGAATACACAGTTTAGCCATATCCTCGCTTGCTAAGAGGACTGCATAATTAATATATTAAACATAAAGAATACAAGGATAGGAGAAATCGGCGTTGAACAAGGAAATGTTGGGTTAACGTTAACATGAGGAATGCATTGGAGGTAACAGTCATGATCGGTACTTGATGGAGGAAACAACGAGATCCATTTGAAAATTCATTGGAAAAAAACTCGTCAATACTATATGACAAGATATGTATTCGCCTTTCAGACATATGTGTGTTGACATTCCTCATAGGGTCACACAGTAGACCTAAGGTGAAACGGTTTATTCTGCTCAATTACTGTATAAGTTAATGGTTCTGTGGCCAAATGAACGTATGCACAGTTATTAATAAATTGTAAGTTGAAGACCACCAGTTACTGATCACAACATTCTAAACCATACGAGCTTTCCAACTGGTCTCTCTGGAAGAGCTGTGTCAGACTCGAACCTTATTCCTGGCATAGTTGATCAACAATGCATGTCCTTGCTCCAACCAAATATTTAAATGAAAGCCCAACTGCTTGGTTTGATTGTTTTAGCCGCCGTGTCTTCGACGTTACACCAGGCACGTTCGGATTATAACATGTATACAGTCAGTCACGTGAACTTGCAGGAATCCTCCCGTAAGGGTTATTCAAGTTTGCTTTGCTAGTGGGACAACCCACAGTATTTCCGAGCCATATATTCTGTTACCAAATATTCAGACTGTGCATTTTGACCGGAATATTATCTGCACTTTCCAAGCCTGTCACTTGTCAAGTTGAAACAATCGACAACATGGGGGAGTACATTATCTTATTCTGTAGACTGAAAGGAGTCTCCAGCTATGTGTTAAGCGATGGTTTTAACTAAGTGTGATTACACTGCTGATGAAAGTGGTTGCAAGATTGTTATCTACGAGGCTGTCTGGGAGGAAATCCATGGCTAGCAAGTCCGAATGATTTGCCAGTTTTTTCGAGGATGAGCTGCTACTAGGGGAGGATAGACCGTCGTGTGGTTTTGTGTACCCACCGATCATTTCAAGAAGCGGGACGTTATGTGAGATTAACAAGCAATTTTTCATGCATTTCCGCTTCATTTGCAACAACACAAAAAGAATCACGGTTTACGAGATAGGGAAG